>CM065597.1:25222504-25280417 GCA_033119425.1 Bufotes viridis
TCATTGTGCCCGTGATTACTAACTACATGCCAGTCCCTCCATGCTCTCACCGCGCGCCTTCTGCAACCATAACAGTGGGCGGAGCGGGCAGGCGGGACATGAGGCGCGATGGAGGAACTGAGAGCCAGCTGCCTCGATTCCTCCATGCGCCTCATGTCCCTCCTGCCCGCTCCGCACTGCTAGGATTACAGAAGGCGCGCAGGTAGCATGGAGGGACTGCGATTAATGGTTAGTAATCATGGGCACAGTAAGTTAGAGTAAGGAAACTGAATATAGCCGCTGTCCGAACCGGAACTTCGGTATCGGCAGTGGTATCGGCGGCATTTCCGAGTGCGAGTACTCGTGAAAATGCCGGTATCGGGACATCCCTAAAAAAAATCCTTAACTATAGGGGATACAATCGTGCCCAAATAAATCAGTATTCAAATAAATCAGAAATCCTAAGTAAGCTCAGGGGCCCCTCAATAGAATTATCAGGTCTATCCACAGGCAGAAGCGATGTCTTTGACCAGTTAATATCAAAACCCGAGACTGCATCAAAGGCATTAACTATGTGAATAATTTTGGGAAGTGAGGTGTTGGTATGATTTACATAGTAACATAGTAACATAGTATATAAGACCAAAAAAAGACATTTGTCCAACCAGTTCGGCCTGTTTCCTACAAGTTGATCCAGAGGAAGGCAAAAAAAACCCTGTGAGGTAGAAGCCAATTTTCCCCACTTAAGGGGGAAAAATTCCTTCCCGATTCCAATCAGGCAATCAGAATAACTCCCTGGATCAACGACCCCTCTCTAGTAGCTGTAGCCTGTAATATTATTACACTCCAGAAATACATCCAGGCTCCTCTTGAATTCCTTTATTGTACTCACCATCACCACCTCCTCAGGCAGAGAGTTCAATAGTCTCACTGCTCTACCGTGAAGAATCCTTTTCTATGTTTGTGTACAAACCTTCTTTCCTCCAGACGCAGAGGATGTCCCCTCGTCACAGTCACAGTCCTGGGGATAAATAGATGATGGGAGAGATCTCTGTACTGACCCCTGATATATTTATACATAGTTATTAGATCTCCTCAGTCGTCTTTTTTTCTAAAGTGAATAACCCTAATTTTGATAACCTTTCAGGGTACTGTAGTTGCCCCATTCCAGTTATTACTTTAGTTGCCCTCCTCTGAACCCTCTCCAGCTCTGCTATGTCTGTCTTGTTCACAGGAGCCCAGAACTGTACACTGTACTCCATGTGTGGTCTGACTAGTGATTTGTAAAGTAGTAGGACTATGTTCTCATCACGGGCATCTATGCCCCTTTTGATGCAACCCATTATCTTATTCGCCTTGGCAGTAGCTGCCTAACACTGGTTTTTACAGCTTAGTTTGCTGTTTATTAAAATTCCTAGATCCTTTTGCATGTCAGTGTTACCGAGTGTTTTACCATTTAGTATGCACGGGTGACTTGCATTATTCCTTCCCATGTGCATAACTTTACATTTGTCAGAGTTAAACCTCATCTGCCATTTCTCTGCCCAAGCCTCCAATCTATCCAGATCCCTCTGTAGCAGAAAACTGTCCTCTTCAGTGTTAATTACTTTACACAGCCGCGTATAAAGAGATGCGGTCCTTTACTCCTAATATCCCAAACCCCTCAATCCCGGAGTCCTGTCTGACTCTAGCAGCAAGGGGCTCAATATAAATATTGAATAACAATGGGGAGAGTGAACAACCCTGACGGGTACCTCTACTCCAAGAGAAGCTCTCCGTCAGGCTCCCATTAATATTCAATCTTGGAATAAGAGACTTGTACAAAAGCTTAATCAAATTAATAAATCTAGTACCAAATCCCATCCTTCCCAAAACCTTCCAAAGGAATCCCCACTTCACCCTGTCAAATGCCTTAGAGGCGTCTAAAGACAGAATGAAGCGAGAGACTTCCCCGGAAGACTGTATATTAGCAAACAGACGATGTAAATTATAATGAGTACCATTATTAGGAATAAATCCATTTTTATAAGGATGTATAATTGAAGTAATAACCTTGGATAGCCATGTAGCCAGAATTCTTGAAAGAAGAGTCCCATCTGTATTCAATAGGGAAATAGGTCTGTATGACCCCATATCTAAGGGTTCCTTCCCTTTTTTCAATATTGTTATTACAGCATCTGTCATTAATTCTGGAAGGCTACCCTCCTCAAATGATCCTAAAAACACCCTCAATAAGCAAGGGAGGATAATCTCCCCATATTTACGATAGAATTTATATGGGAGTCCATCTGACCCAGGGGAAGAATTTCCCAAACAGGCCTTCAATGCAGCCTCTAGCTCCTCTAGAGAGAGATCTAAATCTAGAAACTCCCTCTGGGTATGAGTAAGAATTGGAAGAGAAATCGAGTCCAAATATGAATTCATTTCTTCATTTGATATAACCTTATCTGAATCATATAATTAAAAAAAATGATTCCAAAAATTTCCCATTATACACTCTTGTTCTTCAATAATTGCACCCTCAGATGACCGAATACTGACTATCTCTTTTTTTTGTTCTTGATTAGAGATCACCCTCGCCAGAAGTTTCCCTGGTCTCCCCACTTCTGCAAAATATTTTTGTCCCTTAAAAAAAAGAGTCTTTGTTGTGCTTTTTGCATTCTGCATAGTTTCCCTATTTACTGGAGTTTTATTCCTAGAGAACTCATTCATGGCAACTAACGCTGCTTCTTTTAACTACCCCTCCTTCTTACCATATCCCTTTTTAAGATTGGAAGTATTACTTACAAAAATTCCCCTCATAAAGGCCTTAAATGTGTCCTATACCAGTTGAACTCTGACTGTGTTCTTATTACTATCCCAAAAATCTCCTGTTTCACCAATTCATGAGTAACCTTATCCGTTATAGAAATCCAATGGGGGTTCAATCTAAATAAAGGTCTTACTTTATAATCATTGTCCCCCATGGTTAATTCAAGAGATAGGCATACATGGTCTGATAGCGACCTGGCCTCGTATTTCATCGATCTAATAAATCTTAGATGATTTTTATCCATCAAGCCCAGGTCTATCCTAGACATAGAGTTTCCAGATTCACTTACAGTATACAAGAGTAAGCTCTTTTTCCTTTTCCAACCCATCCACATAACCTGCTTCCAGACATAAGCGTGCCAAAGGGGACCCTTGGGCAGGAGTGTAAGTATCTCCCCCCCCAAAGAAAGCCTATCTATATCTCGATTCATAACACAATTAAAGTCCACGATTAGAGATGAGCGAATCAAAGCTGACGAAGTGGAATTCGTTTAGAATTTCAGGAAAAATTTGATTCGCAATGAATGCGAATTTCCTCGCGCTTCGTAGTAACGAATCGTAATTTTTACTAACATGGCGGCTACAATGGCAGCTAAAATGGTGGCTACATGTGTGAGAACATGGGGCGAGGAACTCTGGGAATGCGGGATGACCCATAATGCCATGCCTGCAGCCAATCAGCAGCCAGCCAGCCCGGTGATGTCAGCCCTTTAAATACGGCGGCCATCTTAGATTCAGACATTCAGTATCGCACTTTGTTCAGGGACAGATGTGTATGCAGGCGCTATGGAGAGTGAACGAAAAACTAATTGTAAAAAAGTGATTTACTAGTGCAAGGAAAGGATAGTGAGAGGAATCATTTCACAGGCAGGGAGACGTGTGCAGAAGCTAGGGAGAGTCATAGGAAAATCCTCATTGTGATAAAAAGCGATTTACAAGCGAAGGGAAAGGATAGTGAGAGCAATCATTTCACAGGCAGGGAGAGACATGTGCAGATGCTAGGGAGAGTCATAGGAAACTCCTTCCTCATTGTGAAAAAAAGCGATTTACAAGTGCAGAGATACATTACTTGGGGATCCAGATAGTCTCATATAACAGCTCTGTCATTCCAGCAATTAGAATGGTGGAGCGCCAAAAGTAAGTTGGAGAAGTGAAAGCTGTATAGACTGAACCAGTCAGGAAAAGGAATACCAAGTGTGGAAGTTAGAATACCCATATTATACAGTTAGACTGGTAGACGGTGCCTCTTATTATATAGTTGTCGGACACCCACTATATAGTGATCATATATTAATTATTATCAATGATTAAATAAAGTAAAGTGCATCAGATACAATCAAAATCAAATCACTTTCCAGAATTGGTGGCGGATACAATCAAATCAAAGTTGTCCGTGTATGTAGACCCATATGGATCCTATACACGATCATAGGTACTCACTTCACCAGGGAGGGGGGCGCAAGATAAGCTCAAGACACTTGACGCCGTACCCTCCCTCACCGAGATCGCATGTAGGTTTAAACTCCTTGGTGTCCTCCAAACAGATGACCCGTTGGACTCTCAAGTTGTAACAAGGAAGTTCTTTTATTGTGTAGCTTCTACATGCAAGTGGCGTTTTCTTGGAGGACATCCGTATAAACATCCTGCAGCAGTCATTTCTGCACCCATTGTGGGGGTTTGATACCCCAAAACGCGTTGAGCTACACAATAAAAGATTTACCTTGTTACAACTTGAGAGTCCACCGGGTCATCTGTTTGGAGGACACCAAAGAGTTTAAACCCACATGTGATCTTGGCGAGGGAGGGTACGGTGTCAAGTGTCTTGAGCTTATCTTGCGCCCCACTAGACGAACCATTGTTTGGTGTAAAGCAGCCTCACCTATCTAATTTTACCGGAATCTCTACCCCTTCCCCTAGGCATTCTTTGACGCCCCCCCTGCCTTGCTCATTCCTATTTTTTTCTTTTGTCTTCTGCATTCCAGAAATTAGTTATTGGGATGCAAGTGCTATGTTGAAAAGCCTTTAGTGGCTTTTATTTGTGGAAGAAGATAAATATATACGCAATTCACGTTTGTTGTTATTTACGCTAAAATAAATTGAAGTCATTTCTGGTGAAAATGTATAGGGCGGTATTTCAGTAATACACTAAACATTTAAACTCACTGCGCTGTTGCAGTGATTTCTGTTGAAAGCGTATAGGGGCCTATTTCAGTCAAAAAAGTAAAATATATACGCATTTCACTGTTGCAGTTATTTCTGTTGAAAGCGTATAGGCGCGTATTTCAGTACTACAAGAAAAAAATATACACACTTCACTCTTTAATTGTTTTATGGTTAAAGCGTATAGAGGCCTTTTTCCGTCCAACAAGAAATATATATTCTCAGGTCACTTCTGCAGTTATTTCTGGTAAAAGGGTATAGGGGCCTATTACAGTAAAAAAAAAAGGAAAATATATAGGCATTGCAGTGTTGCAGTGATTTCTGTTGAAAGCGTATAGGGGCGTATTTCATTCAAAAAAGAAAAATATATACGCACTTGACTCTTTGGAAAAAGCATATAGTGGTCTTTTTCCGTCCAACAAGAAATATAAATTTTCGGGTCACTTCTGCAGTTATTCCTGGTAAAAAGGTATAGGGCCGTATTACAGTAAAAAAAGAAAAATGTATACGCATTTTACTGTCACAGTTATTTCTGTTGAAAGCGTATAGGGACCTATTTCAGTCAAAAAAGAAAAATATATATGCATTTCACTGTTGCAGTTATTTCTGTTGAAACCATGTAGTGAGTATTTCATTCAAAAAAGAAAAATATATATGCACTTCACTCTATTATTGTTTTCTGGTTAAAGCGTATAGTGGCCTTTTTCTGTCCAACAAGAAATATATATTCTCGGGTCACTTCTGCAGTTATTTCTGCTCACAGGGTATAGGGGCCTATTACAGTAAAAAAAGAAATATATATATACGCACTGCAATGTTGCAGTGATTTCTGTTGAAACTGTTGTAGGGAACCGTACTCACTTGACCAGTGTACAGAGGCAGAGACACCAAAAAGTTCATCAAAATCTTCTTTATTTAGGCTTTGCAAAATACATACAGCCAGTAAATCCGGATCACAGCCGGGTCAAGCAGTCACAGCACCCTGACAGTGTTGCCTCACACTGTCTGCCTTTTTCTCCAGACTGAGACACACCTAAGTTCCAGCAGCAGGATTAAATAGGATCCCTGAACATGAGCATGCCCCAAGTCCCGGACTGGAACCTGGGGAACAGACACCCACCCAGCACATTGCCTTTTCCCAGTAAAAGCCTGCCCTGGACAAGCTGAAACCAGCTATACTATCTATATGGTGTCCACCAACTACTTTAGTGGACACCTAAACTAGGGCTTTTACTCCACCAAGGCCAGGCACCTTGGTGGCATATTCCTGGTGTAAATAGACAGGGGAATCCACCTCAAATTGAAACTGAAAACTACGTATAATGGATTCGTTAAAATATAACTTTTAATAATATTCAATTAAAACAGTTATGCCCCAAAATAAAGAAATATAACAAAAAAGTACACTGAAACCAGATATAACCAGATATCCGGTACCAGTGTCTACCCTGAACTACATCAAGACGTCAGTACGGTAGGACAGTGGATTATTAGTGCCGCCGTGCACACCCTGTATCCAAACAAACTACTGGTTTCGGTGTACTTTTTTGTTATATTTCTTTATTTTGGGGCATAACTGTTTTAATTGAATATTATTAAAAGTTATATTTTAACAAATCCATTATACGTAGTTTTCATATTCCTGGTGTAACCAAAGCTGCTTTTACAATGCTTCCTGCAGCATTCTGGGTGACACATATTTCCCATCATAAATTACTCCTGTCACCGCCTTACATACCCTCCCCCCCACCCTTTGTTCCAACCTGTGAGGGTGAACACATGCCATACAGTGGACTTTGGACCAGTGGCGGATCCAGAGCCTGGTCTCGGGAGGGGCACTTCCGGCAATCGATACGCCCCTGCTCCGATCACTACAGAAATACAGCCCGACTTACCTCTTACATCCAGTGACGTCTCCTTTGATGTAGATGTTTTCCTTCCTCATCTTCTCCTTTCAGACCTTCAGCCCAGACCACCAGTTACTAATTTTCCATCATCCTCCTATCTTCTGGACAATTCATCCTACTACCCCCAATACTGTGCCGCTGTGGTCCCCAATATTATACTGCAGAAACATATAATACCCCTGATAATACTACTACCCTCCCCCTCATGTGCCATTGATAAGTGCCACTCCCGCCCCATCATGTGCCAGCCCATCTCTGCAACCCCCCCTTCCATGTGCCAGTGATAAGTGCCACTCTCCCCCCTATCATGTGCCAGCCTCCTCTCTGCAACACCCCCATTCCATGTGCCAGTGATAAGTGCCACTCTCACCCCCATCATGTGCCAGCCTCCTCTCTGCCCCCCCCCCTTCCATGTGCCAGTAAAATTGTCCAAAATAATAAAAAAATAAACACTTATACAAACCTACATGCGATGCGGTGCAGGCCTCTTCCGGCCTGTGTCCCGCTCTGTACTGCTCAGGCAGCGCGATGACATCATCGCTGTTAACCTCCTGAGACAGCACTGCACCTAGAACTACTTCAGAGGCATCTGTCTGTACAATAAACTCTTTATTGAAGTTGGATGTAACTAGGACCTAGGTCCCACACAACACCTACTTCAATGACCTGACCATCACAGTCTTCTGCCCTTTCAGGAGGTCCGTTAATGAAGATGACAATGTGGCAAAATTGGGAAAGAACCTCCGGTATTATCCCACTAACCCTAAAAAGGATTTTACCTGCCTCGTCGTAAGTGGTCTGGGCCAGTTCTGTATGGCTTCTATTTTATTTACCTGGTACCCCAGGTACCGAGCTTCTTCTAACCCTATCGTACATTCCTTCGGTTTGGTGGTCAGTCCTGATTTTTCTAGAGAGTCTACCACCACTTGCACCATTGGTAAGTAACTCTCCCAGGCCATGCTAAGTGCGAAGGCCAATTTATTGGCATGTATTTGTGGGAGGGGCGTAAGTGGCACATTTATACCAGGCAGGCGCCTCCCCTGGGTGTGTCGACGGTGCTGCGTAGTTGTGTGCAGTCTGAGCCACCTGTTGCAGCACATGGGCTGAATCTGCAGCTTCCATACCCAGTCGGCGTTCAGGATTCCAGTTGACGTTGTTCCGCTCGGATGAGGGTTTGCTGCTAGCTTGTTCAGCATCGTCCCATTTCAGTCTGGCCGGCGATGTGCCGGCTCCTTTGGTGAGGAGGAGCAGCATTGCACCTGAGCGATTCTGCCTGGAAGCCCACGTTTGGCGCCCACGCGGCAGCATGGTTAGTCCGGCCGGTGGTGTGTCGGCTCCTTTGGTGAGTAGGAGCAGCACTGCACCGGAGCGATTCTGCCTGGCAGCCCACGCTTGGCGCCCATGCGGCAGTACGGTTAGGCAGCAGCGGTCAGCGTGACTCCGTCTTGTTTTTTCGCATGTTTTCTATGTCTTGCACAGGCCACCTTGCTTAGTTGTCTGTGTATATCTGTATGTATTTCTTGTTTGCTTTCACTTCACTTCTTGCCAACAAACCTCTCTCGCTATCCGCTATTATTTCTACAGACAGACTAAAGCCTTGTTCACACTGACATCCAACATTATCCCCTTTCTTGCATTATAGAGGGGGAGGCAGCTGATTAATCCAGGTGGAGCAGAGTTGCTGTTTACAAAGTGTTATTGTTTCTTTAGTATAAATGCTATTTTGCAATATGTATATTAAGTAGACGGTAAGCTCCTCTGTGTTGAGGTATCTTCCCAGCAAACCTCTCTCGCTATCTGCTATTACTGTATTTCTGCAGACAGACTAAAGCCTTGTTCACAATGACATCCAGCGTTATCCCCTTACTTGCATTATAGAGGGTGAGGCAGCTGATTGCTCCAGGTGGAGCAGAGTTGCTGTTTACAAAGTGGTATTGTTTCTTTAGTATAGATGCTATTTTGCAATATGTATATTGAATAGACGGTAAGCTCCTCTGTGTTGAGGTATCTTCCTTTGTCTTGTTTCATTTGTTTTGGAAATATAAAATGTGTGTGTGTCACTTTAAGGTGGTGAACCTGAGTTTGTGAAAAAAAAAATAAAGCACCTGTGCTGGAGATCCATCTTCAATTCAGAGTGTTAGCTGGACACTGGGGGAGCTGCTTGCTGCAAAGGTAAGTGCAGAGACCCAAGAGGGCCTTTTATTTTGTTATTTTGCCTCGTTTTGTTGCTTTATTTGTGCTAAAATAGATGTGAGCTTGGCGTTCGCCAAAAACTGAGTTTAGTTTGTTTTACGGCATATACACCCACATCTCACAGGGTGTACGTGCTGATGGTGGCATCGTTTGTATTCACTCACCTATAGCAGCGTGATGTGGTGCAGGTGGTTTATATTACTGCATGCCTTGTGTTAGTGTCGGCATACTTCCACACTCAGGTTTGTCTTTACATGTCATTTTTGCTTTTCAGGTCCTGTCACAGCTCGTCATTCTCAGTTGATGTGGTCAATCACATCTTTTGCTAAGGTGGTAGAAAAGAGAAATAAAATAAAAAAGTCACATTACGGGTGAATTTCCCGTTAGGTTACGGGCTTTGCTACTTGACATTTTTATTTTTAGGTTGTTATAGGTTCAGTGTTGGGTAAGTCGTGTTTTTATCAGTTTGCGATGTCACAACATCAGACCTGACCCGTCACTCAGGCCTCGGCGGTTTCAACCATTTCGTTGGTATTCTGATGCGTGTATGCCTCATGTCAGTGTCGGCATACTACCACAGCCAGGATCATCATTGCATGTCATTTTTGCTTTTCAGGTCACGTCACAACTCGTCATTTCTCAGTTGATGTGATAGGTTACATCTTTTGCTAAGGTAGTAGGATGGAAAAAAATAATAATAATAATCACATTACTGGTGGATTTCCCATTAGGTTACGGGCTTTGCTACTTGATGATTTATTTTAAGGTTGTTATAGGTTCAGAATGTTGGGTACAGTGGCGTAGGAATCACCATAGCAGCCCGGGCTGCGGCTGAGTATTTTTTCATATTCATGGCCACCCGGCCGCCTGTGGACCCCTGCTGCCCTGCAGTAATGCTCACTGGTGGATCCTGGGGAGGGGGGCCCCAGAGGCAGCAAGCACTTCAATGCCTCTGGCTCCCTTCCCCTCCGGCACTAGAATGGAGTGGCTCTAGGTATGATAGGAAGGGGCGGAGTCTCGTCATGCAGGGGGCGGAGCTTCACGATGTGCGGGATATACAGACCAAGGAGAGAAGAGCAGAAGCTGCAGGTCAGTATGTGGACAGTGGAGAAGATTCACTGTTATGTTTACCTGGGGTCTGAATGGACTGTATGCTGGAGGGGGGTGATATTTACATAAGACAATGCTGGAGGAGCTGGGGCGGGGATATTATTTACATAAAACTATGATGGGGGATTATTTACATGGTATTGTATGCTGGAGGGGCTGAAGAGGGGGGGGGTCATATTATTTACACATATCTGGCCATAACTACTGTGAGGGGGCACATATGCGGGCATAACTACAGTGAGGGAGCACATATACAGGCATAACTACTGTGGGGGGCACATATCCGGGCATAACTACTGTGAGGGGGCACATATCTGGGCATACCTACTGTGAGGGGGCACATATCCGGGCATACCGACTGTGAGGGGGCACATATCTGGGCATAACTACTGGTAGGGGGCACATATATGGGCATAACTACTGTGAGGGGGCACATATCTGGGCATAACTACTGTGAGGGGGCACATATCTGGGCATACCTACTGTGAGGGGGCACATATTTGGGCATAACTACTGTGAGGGGGTACATATCTGGGCATAACTACTGTGAGGGGGCACATATCTGGGCCTAACCACTGTGAGGGGGCACATATCTGGGCCTAACCACTGTGAGGGGGCACATATCTGGGCCTAACCACTGTGAGGGGGCACATATCTGGGCATAACTACTGTGAGGGGGCACATATCTGGGCATAACTACTGTGAGGGGGCACATATCCGGGCATAACTACTGTGAGGGGGCACATATGCGGGCATAACTACTGTGAGCGGGCAAATATCTGGACATAACTACTGTGGGGGCACAAAGAGGATGTAACTATTTTGAAGGGACCACAATGTGGGCATTAGTATTGTGTGGTAACACTTAGGGAAAATGTCCTAGATTACCCACTATACATTGGCATGGCTCAGTCTTACAGGCCAGCACATAGCCCCCTGCTGGTGATTTCACAGGGGCAGTCACCATCCCTTCCTTATGTAATTATTATTTTTTTCTCCCCACAGGGACCTTGTTCTGGATCCAGTGGACATCACACCGACGCCAGCGACACCCTGGATGAGGTAGGACCAGATTTTATTAGGACTGAGTGAGTGTAGCCATGCATTGGGCTTGGGGCTCTTTCACACAAGCGGATCCCATGTGGCTAATCTGCTGAGTGAAAGAGAGCCAAGCCTCGCTCCGGACAGCAGAAACATGGAGCAGTAACATGATTGATAACGCTCTGTGCCTCTCTGTGATCTATTTGATCCAAAATCAGGGTTAAAACTTTATCTTACTGTGATTTTGTACCAAGGACTCTTCCATGTCACTGGTTAAGAATATAGACCCCTTGGAGCAATTGTTTATAGATAAGTTTAAAACGTGGAGATCCCTCCCGCTATCAGTAATGGGAAGATTAAACTTAGTCAAGATGATACTACTCCCGAAGGCCCTTTACCTCCTGACGCACGCATGTGCACCTATACCCAAAGTTTTCTTTGATCGCCTACATTCACTAAGGCTGGGAACACACCTAGGCGTTTCTGAATCGCGCGTATGACGTGCGTTTTACGCGCGTTTTTGGATGCACGTTTTTGTAACTAAGAAGCGCGCGTCATAGGCGCGATTCAGTGATTCTCCCCTATGGCATCATTGTCCATAGGCGCGTTAAAACGCCCCAAAGAAGCTCATGTACTTGTTTGGGCGTGGGGCGTTTTACAGCACGTTCAAACGCGCTGTAAAACGCCCAAATGTGAACCATGCCCATAGGGAAGCATGGCTTTTCACATGTTGTGCGTTTTACAGCGCGTTTGAACGTGCTGAAAAACGCTTAGGTGTGTACCTAGGGTTAGTGTGTTTCAAAGATCAAAGCTTCAGGGGGGGGGCAGCTCTGCCTGACTTTTTCTTGTAATGGGTGAAACTGGGGGACTTACCAGGACCAGAATATTGGTTGAGGGAATACCTCCACTTATCCACCTTATGGCCGATATTAGAGTCTCCGCGCTTAGTACATGGGAGATTACTCCCTATTCACAAACTGGCCAATCAGGTATGGAATGCCGCAAACTGAACTCATACAGAGATATGCCTGACGCTGCCCCACTTTGGGACAACCCCATGTTTCCACATCTGACAGAACTGGAGGGCTCTGCTGAGTGGAGACGGAGTGGAGTTACCTCCTTGGAGGACCTTTATGAGGGCGGACTACTGCGCTCCTTTCAGCAGATCCAGGGGAAGTTCGAAATACCTCGCTCTCTCTTTTACCGCTATCTCCAGTTGAGGCATGCACTTGGAGCCCAGTTCCGTGGCATGACTCGCAACATTTCCAAGTATCCCTTAATTGGCGTGTTGCGATCTCAAGGGCCCAGGGGGATCATTTCTGTGCTATATACACACTTACTGGGAGGCCGCATGTCACTACAACCCCTCGCGGTGGAGGAGAGGTGGAAAGTCTTCATACCCACACTCACAGAGGAGGACTGGTGGGAAGCCCTGTTAACTCCCACCAGAGTCTCTCCATCAATTAATAACAGGCTAACTCAGCTGTTTATACTGCACAGAAGCTACTTATCACCCACCAGACTGTATAAAATGGGAAGATTGTCCCACAACAGATGTCACAGGTGTCATAATACGGGGGCGGACTTCGGGCATTTCATTTGAGGGTGTGAACACTTGCAGGCCTTCTGGAAGTGTGTGATTGATGTCCTATCAGCAATGGTCCCTAATACAATACCAGTGTGTCCTAAAATATGTATTCTTGGAGTGTTAGATGAGGAGCGATGAACGCATCACCAGAGAATATTCCTAGGAGAGGCCCTATTTCTAGCAAGAAAGGCAATAGCCTTAAGGTGGATGGCAGATACGATACCGACGGTTAGCCAGTGGAAGGCACTAGTCAACCATGCAATTTCCATGGAGAGGGTAGTTTACATACACAGAAAGTGCCCGCAGAAGTTCCATAAAGTGTGGAGAGTGGTGCTCTTCTGCTCAGACCTTACACCCATTACACATGCACTCTGTCCAGGCAGGGCCCAGCCCATAGAATCTTACTGCTTTGCGGATCCCCTGAGCTTAAATGCTCTGCGTCCAAAATGTTTCCGGAACAACTGGCTTTGAAGAAGGCCCCACTGTGACCATTGATCTCTCAAATACTATGTATTTTGTACCCAATTTGTACTTATGTTGCAATGTATCGTATGATGAAGCCTGGAGCTCCCCTGCGCGGGTTGTCTCGGCTTTGCAGTGTTATGACTCATGCCTCATGTTAAGCTTCAATAAAACGAGTTTAAAAAAAAAAAGTTTATTCCAACGTAGAAAAAATTACAGCATCATAAAATCCATTAGAATCTCCACTCCAAATCCAGTCAACATGTTTCGAACAGTTTAGTCATGATTAAGAACTAAACTGTTCGAAACATGTTGACTGGACTTGAAGTGGAGGTTCTAATGGTTTTTATGATTCTGTAATTTTTTCTATGTTGGAATAAACTCTGTGCTCATGTTCCACTGCCATGACTGCTGGGGATAGATGCACAATAAAAAAGGTTTCAAGGAACATAAGCACAGCGCTGCAGGCGAACGCCCCCTTCATCAGGACAATTGTAGGCTATTGTAGGCTATTGTATTGTCCTGATGAAGGGGGCGTTTTGTGCCCCCGAAACGCGTAGACATTGATTAATAATAAAAAGATCAATTTTTAACAAGATCCAAGAGTGATCCGTCCGCCTGCAGCGCCGTGCTTATGGTCCTTGAAACCTTCTTTATTGTGCATCTATCATTTCGGCCATCCGTGAAATCTGAGCAGGGCAAGACCAGACAGCAGCAAGGCATCCCCTGAGCTGGTGGGGCAGAATCCAGCAAGGCGCAATCAGATGTTGTGACTCCCTCACAACTAAATTCGGTAAGAGCAATCAGCTTATTATTTTAAACCATCCATTGAGGCGATAATGCACATGAGGCGCTGTTTCCCTTTTTCGCCCTAATTTATGACTGCTGGGGAGGGATGGGGTGGCAGGAGCAGTACCAGCTCCAGAAGCAGCAGCCTGAGTCTACAGTCGCTGATGAGTAGCTTTCTTCACCTGCATAGTGAAGAAACTACTCACCAGAATCAGCAGCAGGTAAACCTGGAGCCGGACCTGAACCAGCAGGTGGTGGCATACTTGGACTGCACCCTGCCACCCCACATTGAAGATCCGCTGGACTACTGGGTAACCAAACTGGATTTGTGGCCGCAAATAGCAGAGTTTGCCCTGGAAAAGCTGTCCTGCCCGGCCAGTAGTGTGGCATCAGAGCAGGTGTTTAGTGCGGCAGGGGCCATAGTTACCCCAAGAAGAACTAGCCTGTCCACCCAAATTGTGCAGAGACTGACCTTTGTCAAGATGAATCAGGTGTGGATCAGCCAGAATTTCCAACCACCAATTCCTGATGCGCAGACTAGATCATCCATGGTGCCACAACAACACTTTGATACAAGAGACCGGTTTTGTCAGACTACCTGCCTCAGCTACAATTTTGATGCTGCAACCCGCCTGATGCCACACATCTGATGCCAAGTGCTCCTTATTTCACCCACCTTCGTCAACGGGTACTGGTATTGCCATCCACCGCCCCACTCTGTTACCGGGTCACTTTGTGGTTTCCTGATGCAGCTGCTACTTCCACCTCCAAACTATGTCACCTTGCCACTCTGTGGTATCCTGATGCTGCTGTTGCTACTGCCATCTCCACATTATGTCACCTAGTCATTCTGTGGTCTACTCATGCTGCCGAGACCTTGACACACTGTCATTGTGCCACTCTGTGGCCTACTCATGCTGCTGCCGCCTCCAGACTCTGTCATTGTGCCACTCTGTGGTCTACTCATGCTGCCACCATCTACAGACTCTGTCATTGTGCCACTCTGTGGCCTACTCATGCTGCTGCCACCTCAAGACTCTGTCATTGTGCCACTCTGTGGCCGCCTCATTATGCCGCCATCTAAGTACTCTGTCATTGTGTCACTCAGTGGCCTCTTCATACTGCTTCCACCTCAACAGTATGTCATAGGTCCACTCTGTGGACCTCTCATGCTGTTCCCACCCTCCCCACGTCATGAATGGTCCACTATTGTGGCTTTCGGCCTGGCTGACATCATCTTTTATTTGACACTTCTTCGGTTCTGTCAGAATCAAAGAAAAACGAGACGCACAACGGATGTTTGTGTAGCAGCCTTAGGGCCTATATGGTCCCATCAGAAATTACTTATGATTTGGTAGCCAAAAGCGGAAATGGGTAGAAAACACAGAAGACATGCAAATATTCCATCCACGTGTCATCTCTGTTTTAGATCCACTCCGTTTTTTTTTTGCCTTTAGCAATACTGACGGATTATTGAGCAAATGCAGACCAAGTGAAGCGTATGCTCCACAGACAGGATCTGTTTTTTGTGGGTTATTGTTCTGACGGTTTAGAGGAAGGGCAAAATAATCGGTGACGTCAACACAAACTTACTGCTGACACCCTTTCCACTCTTTCAGGGGGGGCTCTATAAGTGAAGTGTGCAGTGATTCTAAGAGCGACGCCTGTCTTCTGCATGTTATATGGAATCACAGTATTATTTCACTCCCTATTCGTGTTTCTGCAAGGCACAGTGTTCTACACTTCTATAAAGGCTCTCAGTAGCCAGGAAATAGCCATTTTTTTATGTAATTCGCAGTGAATATATTCAGATCAAATTTTTCCCATAAAAATTTGGCGAACCATGGAATCTAATTTTTGAAAAATTCCCTCATCTCTATCCGCTATAACTAGCAAGGGACATTCACTGATCTACAAAAGTTAATAATCAGTTAAGTACGTACAAAGAAAAGGGGGACAGGATATAAACAAAAGTTAAAATACACACTCTTCCAGAGAGTTTTCCTCAAAGAAAAACAAACTTCCCTTGCTTATCAATAGAGGATGCCTCGCAGACAAAATCAATCCCCCTATAAATCAAAACTGTAACACCTCTGGAATAGCTAGTAAAGGTAGAATGATAAGTCTGCACAGCCCATCCCCTAATGACTCACAAAACTGACTCCTCGGTAGCATGCGTCTCAACCAAGCAAACAATTGCTGGTAGATGTCTCTGGACCTGGTCAAAAAACGCCTGTCTTTTAATCTTATCCCCAAGGCCTGGCACATTCCAGTTGAAAATTCTAACATCAGACCAGTCACCAGATTCCCATAATATAGATCTATTCCAAATCCCCACCCCCAACCCCACCATCTTAGGAGACTTATCGCAACCCCTCCCACACACACCCCACTTCCTAATCTGCCACATGACTGCACAGAACTCTCACCTAAGACCATCCCCTCCCCCGACATCTAAAGTAGAAAAATAATTATTAAAAAAATTGCTTAAATATTATTCCGGTCCAGCAAGTCTATAGCTAAGTCCGAGGTATCAAAAAAATGAGTTTCACCATTGAATATTATTCGCAGTTTAGCTGGATAGACAAATGAATATCTAATATCCTTTTCCTGTAATCGTTTTTTTGCCACCGTAAAACTGTGTCTCTTTTCCTGGATCTCTTCAGAGAAATCCGGAAAGAAAAGCAATTTATTTCCATTATATACAGTAGGAGGACACTAGTGATGAGCGAGCATGCTCGGCCGAATACTGGTTCGGCTCGAGCATCGATATGCTCGGCACATGTCGGTACTTGGCCGAATACCACATGTGCTCGAGCGTAATGCTCAAGTCTCCTCCCCACACGTTTGGCGTCTTTTAAGCAGCCAATAAATGTGCAGGTAAGTAATGCCCTTCACTGTAATGACGTAGCCATGTTAACTACTGGCATTACAGTGATTGGCTGGCCGAAACGCGCCATCGGAGGTTATATAGCACCCCATGACACGTGCTCGGATCATTCATAGTCAGGGAGAGCAGAGCGTAGGAAGGGAAAGACAGTGTAGGGAGCGAAATTCACAGTTTTTATTCTAAGAAAGCTTTTCAAAGACCCAAAAGTCCTTTTAAGTACTACTCTGTGTGTGTAGTCCTTAAGCAAGATATTTTTAATTTAATCCTGTTAGTGACATATACTGTACATCATCCACAGACTGACAGTCTCAGGGACATCCGTGATGAGTAAGGGACAGATAGTGCAGGGAGATAAAATTGCTGTTTTACTACCAAAAGCTTTTTAAAGACCCCAAAGTCCTTTTAAGGACTACTGTGTGTGTTTTACAGCAGCAAGATATTTTTATTGTATACCTATTAGTGACATATACTGTACATCATCCGCAGACTGTGTCTTCAATAATCTGGGCCACATCTAGTGTCCATAGTGTGTGGCTGTGTGTAAAAAATACTGAACTACATATGCAAACAGTGTCTGTATTACAAATTCCAATAATCTGGGCCTATTATAGTGTCCATAATCTTTGGTGTTCTGTAACCAATACTGTACTACATCTGCAAACAGTGTCTGTATAACAAATTCCAATAATCTGGGCCTAATATAGTGTCCATATTCTGTGGGTTTCTGTGACATATACTGTTCTGCATCCAAAAACAGTGTCTGTGGCGCAAATTTAAAGAATCTGGGCCTAATGTAGTGTCCATACTGTGTGTCTTTCTGTGACAAATTCTGTACTACACAGCTGACCCTCTAAAACATCATTTGTGAGTGCCTTCAGGGCAGCTGACCCTGTAAAACATTATTTGTGAGGGCCTGCAGGTGAGCTGACCCTGTTAAACATTATATGTGAGGGCCTTCAGATGAGCTGACCCTCTAAAACATTATATGTGAGGGCTTGCAGATGAGCTGACCCTAAAAAACATGAATTGAGAGGGCCTGCATGTGAGCTGACCCTGTTAAACATTATATGTGAGGGCCTGCAGGTGATCTGAACCTAAAAAACATGAATTGTGAGGGCCTGCAGATGAGTTGACCCTGTTAAACATTAAATGTGAGGGCCTGCAGGTGAGCTGACCCTCTAAAACATTATATGTGAGGGCCTGCAGATGAGCTGACCTTGTACAGCATTATATGTGAGGGGCTGCAGGTGAGCTGACCCTAAAAAACATGAATTGAGAGGGCCTGCATGTGAGCTGACCCTGTTAAACATTATATGTGAGGGCCTGCAGGTGATCTGAACCTAAAAAACATGAATTGTGAGGGCCTGCAGATGAGTTGACCCTGTTAAACATTAAATGTGAGGGCCTGCAGGTGAGCTGACCCTCTAAAACATTATATGTGAGGGCCTGCAGATGAGCTGACCTTGTACAGCATTATATGTGAGGGGCTGCAGGTGAGCTGACCTTGTAAAGCATTATATGTGAGGGCCTGCAGGTGAGCTGACCCTCTAAAACATTATAAGCGAGGGCAGCCTAAAAAGCATGTTGATAGGATGGAGGAGGAGTAGAGAAGTCAGGGGCCATCCAGGCCTTGTTCATTTTTATAAGAGTCGACCTGTCAGCATTTTCAGTTGACAGACGGATGCGCTTATCATTTATTATGACCCCAGCAACACTAAATACCCGCTCTGACAAAATGCTGGCGGCAGGGCAGGCCAGCACCTCTGAGGCGTAGAGTGAAAGTTTGTGCCACGTGTCCAGCTTGGACACCCAATAGTTGTAAGGCACAGAGGGATCACTGAGGATGCTGACACGGTCTGCTATGTACTCCTTCACCATCTTCCAACATTTTTCCAGCCTTGTGACACTAGGCCACGCATCAAGGTCAGGGTGCTGGCGGGGTGTCATGAAACTGTTCCAGGCCTTGGAGAGTGTTGTTCTGCCTCTGTTGGAACTGCTCTGTGTTCCCCTCATCTCCCCTCCTGGGTTGCACAAGGAACTACGTACTCTGCCGCCAGCGTTGACAGCTGTAAATTTATCTGCAATTACATTCTGTTCTATTATTATTATGGTTTGTGGTTGTATTATTGTTGGTATTATTATTGTTATTATGGTTTATGGTTGTAAAACATGTTATGGTTATTTGGTTATTTATAAGTTAATTAATAGGCCATGCCATTGGTTTACCTCCACTCTCGAATGTTATGTTTTTAGTTATATTAATGTATAAGTTTGGGATGTTTGTTGTGCATGGGACATATATGCTGTATGATTGCAATGTGTTTGAGCTTGCCAAGCTCCAAAGCTGCCAACAAGTTCCGGCCATTATCAGACACAACAACCAACCATGCCTGGTTGTAGGTTGAGTGGCAAGAGCCACAGCTCAGTCTAGTCCCTTATACCCTGCCACAGCTCTGCGGCGGTGTGCTGCTTGTCACCTAAGCAAATGATTCCAGCTACTGACTGATGGCTGACTGGTGCTGCAAGATGAGAATTCAGAGGTGGAAGTGGAGTAGGAATAGAGAATGGGGGTTTGCTGCAACTAATGTAGGTGGTGGTGAAAATCCTGATGGAATGGGGGCCCACAATCCTTGGTGTTGATAGCACCTGTGCCATCCCAGGGTACGACTAGCTACTGGCCTCCACAAGGTTCACCCAGTGTGCCGTCAAGGAAATGTAGCGTCCCTGGCCAAAAGCACTTATCCGTGTGTCAGTCGTTAAGTGGACCTTCCCAATTACTACGTTGGTCAGGGCACGGGTGATGTTACGGAACACAATTGCTGCTGCAATGTGGGGAAGGCACACCTAGAAAAATAGTGGCAGCTGGGGACTGAGTAACGAGAGACGTCCGCTGCCATGAGACTGAGGAAAGCCTAAGTGTCCACAGGCCTAAGTGGCAACATTTCCAGGACCAGCAATTTTTAAAGGTGTGCATTTAGTGCTATGGCCTGTGGGTGGGTGGCTGGGTATTTGCGCTTACGTTCAAAGGCCTGGGTTAAGGACATCTGTACGCGGGCCTATTTGGTGTGGACCGCCTTCTCCCTTTTGCCATCCCACAGCCTCTTCCAGCCTGTTGCGGTGCTGTGGATCCGTCCCCTCTGTACTGCTGTCCTCGCTTGGCTTGCCACCTTCCCAGGTTGGGTCAGTGGTTTCATCTTCCACCACCCCCTCTTCCACTTCCTCACTCGGGTCATCCTCCTGACTTGTGTTGTTGACCTAACAAGACCCTCACTTATTGACAACTGTGTCTCATCCGCATCATCCACCTCATGAAACACTAATTGCCATTCCCCACTGTCATCTTCTTCTGACAATGGATGCTGAAGAGTTTGGGAATCAGTGCACAAGATCTCCTCATGTCCCTCTTCAGGGAGGGTCAGCTCACCTGCAGGCCCTAACCTACAATATTTTAGAGGGTCAGCTCACCTGCAGGCCCTCACCTACAATATTTTAAAGGGTCAGCTCACCTGCAGGCCCTCACCTATAATATTTTAGATGGTCAGCTCACCTGCAGGCCCTCAACTACAATATTTTACAAGGTCAGCTCACCTACAGGCCCTCGACTACAATATTTTAGAGGGTCAGCTCACCTGCAAGCCCTCACCTACAATATTTGAGAGGGTCAGCTCACCTGCAGGCCCTCATCTACAATATTGTAGAGGTTCAGTTCACCTGCAGGCCCCTCACCTGCAATATTTTAGAGGGTCAGCTCACCTGCAGGCCCTCACCTACAATATTTGAGAGGGTCAGCTCACCTGCAGGCCCTCACCTATAATATTTTAGAGGGTCAGCTCACCTGCAGGCCCTCAACTACAATATTTTACAGGGTCAGCTCACCTGCAGGCCCTCAACTACAATATTTTACAGGGTCAGCTCAGCAGCAGGCACTCGCCCATCATTTTTTCAATAGTCAGCTAAGCAGCAGGCACTCGCCCATTATTTTTTACGATGTTCAGCAGCAGGCCCTCGCCCCTAATGTTTTAGAGGGTCAATAGCAGGACCTTGCTCCTAATGTTTTGAAGGGTCACCAGCAGGCCATTAATGATAATTTTTCAAGGGTGTGTATGATGCCCTTCTTTATGTGATATGTGATATACAGGCTGTTTCAGAGTGCCTCTTGCTTGTACTTTCTTGAAGCACTTGCACTTTATATGCAATTGAATATACAGGAAAAAATGTTTCCTAACAATTTTTCCTGTGAAATTGAATTTTTTGGGGCGGGTTTTTTGCATATTTTGGTCAGTCTGTAAAAGTGGCGTACAACCCGGACAACATGGTTCCCAGCAGCGACCTGGGAGTCCAAGATGCATCCCGATCCGTTTCTGTGGTGTTTCTGTCATTTTCTGACCTATTCCAATGGACTAGGCACCCTCCACTCTTCAGACTAGGGGGTGCTGGTTGTCTCCCACTCCCATTGACTTCCATTATACTCGGGTGTTTGGTCGAGCACACAAATATTCAATGTGTTCGTGCCGAACACCCGAATACTTTGGTGCTCGATCATCACTAGAGGACAATCCCTTGCCCTTCTCAAAACCGTATCTCTGTCTCGTGATGTCAATATCTTCACCAAAAGTATCCGTGGCTGCCTCCCAGGGATAGGTTTACCCCCTGGAACCTGGTGTGCCCTTTCCACCAAAAACAGAGGGGAAAAATGTTCCTTCCCAAACTTTTCCTGTATCATTTTGGAAAGATTTTTTTTCCTCAGAGCCTTCAGGTAGACCAAAAATTCTCAAATTATATTTCCTAGACCTGTCCTCCAGATCCACCACCTTCTTTTTAAGAATGTTAACCTCCATTCTCAATGTAGAAGTTTTAGATTTAGATATTTTATCTTCATTCTCCAAAGCCCCCACAGTTTTTTCAATAGTTGTGACTCTGTCCCGGATCTTTGTAACATCATCCCTTATCAAAACCACATCTGTCTAAATTACCCTGAGCTGCGTTGAGATATTCTGTATTAAATCAGATTTTTTTTTTACCGCGGCCAGGATTTCTTTTAATGGGGCAGGCTCCACAATAGATGAATCGTTTGGCTCTTCCCTCCTGACTTCTTCATTCTGAAGATCCTCCTCCATTGCTTCGCCCACTTTAAATCCGGCATTTTTTTTACCATTCAGATCAGCCATCCCTTTTTGTCCTGTTCTTATAATTATATTTGGAGATTATAAAAACTGGTTTATTTTTGCCGATTCCATTGTTTTTTGCTCCGTTTTTTGAGACGAATGTTCCGCTGAATTTCTATTTTGCTTAGGAGCCATTTCCTTACCCCTTCTCTGTTTTAATATTTTTTTTTTCTTTTTCCTTCCCTTTTCCCCTCTCTCTTTCCCTTCCCCCCTCCCTTTCTTTCTCCTATCCCTTTCCCCTCCTTTCCACAAATTCAGTTATATTTGAGACCTCTAAACAGGGAGCAAGGGAAGAAGGAGAAAAACAAAAAAAGAAAAACAGAAGATAGTCTCAATATAAACCGTTCCCAAAGGTTTTTCCATGCAGGTTGAGAAAGTTCAGCAGCAGTTCATCCAGATCAGTCCCAGTGCATATAGCAACATCATATCGCAGAC
Source organism: Bufotes viridis (assembly GCA_033119425.1). NCBI lineage: Eukaryota > Metazoa > Chordata > Amphibia > Anura > Bufonidae > Bufotes > Bufotes viridis. Next base: position 25,245,035 of record CM065597.1, read on the forward strand.
AAAAGAGCTATAGACTCTTATGTATGTATATATATATATATATATGTACTGTATTTTTCGCCCCATAAGACGCACAAGTAGGGGGGAAATGGCAGTACGTCTTATGGGGTGAATGCTGCCATTTTTACTCTGCTAACACTGATACATCGCGGACTGTGATGCTGCACAGCGTGGCCTGCGATGTATCAGTGGGGAGGGAGGATGGGCTAGAGGCCGGCAACTTCTGGAATCGCGACGGGGCGTCACTGGCATGCTCCGCCTACTTCATTAATAAAGTGGGAGGAGCATGTGCGTGACTAAGTGATTGACCTGCCAGCCTGCCTGCTAGTACCGGAGTTTCATAGTGAGTACTAGGTGGATTGCCCTAAAGGAGAGGATTTCTACACTTCACATATGGATTGCCTACACTTTACATATAATTACTGCTATGTGCGGGGCCCGGTGTAATAGAGTACAGTGACTGCACCGGGCCCCGCCGCGATTTCAACGCCTCCACTCCCTGTATTGAGGGTCACTACACAGGGACACTGTTATGGGGGGGGGGGGGATCTGTAGATGACACATATATAGCACAAGAAGCTATATATGTGTCATCCACAGATCTCCCCATAGCAGTGTCATCCACAGATCCCCCCCATAACAGTGTCATCCACAGATCCCCCCTATAACAGTGTCATCCACAGATCCCCCCCATAACAGTGTCATCCACAGATCCCCCCTATAACAGTGTCATCCACAGATCCCCCCCCATAACAGTGTCATCCACAGATCCCCCCCATAACAGTGTCATCCACAGATCCTCCATAACAGTGTCATCCACAGATCCCCCCCATAACAGTGTAATCCACAGATTCCCCCCATAACAGTGTCACCCACAGATGCCCCCATAACAGTGCCACCCACAGATGCCCCCATAACAGTGCCACCCACAGATGCCCCCATAACAGTGCCGCCCACAGATGCCCCCATAACAGTGCCACCCACAGATGCCCCCATAACAGTGCCATCCACAGATCCCCCCCCCATAACAGTGCCATCCACAGATCCCCCATAACAGTGCCATCCACAGATCCCCCATAACAGTGCCATCCACAGATCCCCCATAACAGTGCCATCCACAGATCCCCCATAACAGTGTGTCATCCACAGATCCCCCATAACAGTGCCACCCACAGACCCCCATAACAGTGCCATCCACAGATCCCCCATAACAGTGCCATCCACAGATCCCCCCCATAACAGTGCCATCCACAGATCCTCCATAACAGTGCCATCCACAGATCCCCCATAACTGTGTGTCATCCACAGATCCCCCATAACAGTGCCATCCACAGATCCCCCATAACAGTGCCTCATCCACGGATCCCCCATAACAGCGTGTCATCCACAGATCCCCCATAATAGTGTCATCCACAGACCACCATTAGTTCAAAATCCATCAAAAGCACACCTTTTGGTTCAAAGTATTTTTTTATTATTTTCCTTGTCAACCTAGATGCGTCTTATGGGCAGGTGCATCTAATAGGGCGAAAAATATATTATAGAGGGGTCAGAAAGCTCATAGAAGAAGTAGCTTATTGATAGAGGCAGGAGGTGGCTTATTCATAGAGCCAGGAGTCAGGATATAACATTGAGGCAGGTGGAGGCAGATACAAACAAAAGACACATACCATTTGTGGAGCCAAGAGGCAGGAGGCAGCACCGAGGCAGGACCGAGGCAGGCGAAGACAGATAGGGACAGAAGAAGCAGCCAAACCTTCCGATCCCGTCAGGAGTAGAATGGAGGAGACCAGCTCAAAGGGGGGGCACCTCTGCTAAACCATGCAGCACGGCGGCACCTCCAGCATCCAGAGCGGCTCTGTTACACGTGGAGGCCGAGGTTCAGCATAACGAGGTAGGAGGTGAGAGGGGGGGGGGGCGCTACGTAGCTCCTCCCCATGTCATCACGTCAGCCATTAATGACATGTTTATCTAGCGCAAAAACTGTTTTTGCAAACAACTATGTAAATGCAGTATGTTACGGTTTTATTGGAATATCATGAATGCAGCGTAGGCCGCTAATGTGCTATCTAGCACTAAAACTGTGTTTTTTGCAAACAATTATGTAAATGCAGTATGTTACGGTTTTATTGGACTGTCAGAAATGCAGCGTAGCATGCAAATTTTCTATTTAGCACAAAAAAATTGGCATTTTTATAGCAGCAAGGATAAAAAATCGCTTTAGGTCACAAAAATATGTGACAGACTAATGAAATTGAATAATTTTCACTGCCAGGTATGCACTGTAGGCCACAGGGGTACTTGACCGGCCAAAAAAGGGAATTTGTCCTCCACTGAGCTACCAGAACAGAATTAAATTAATGTCCCTGGCACACATGCAGTGCACTGCAGTTGCAAAAATTTGTCCTCCACTGAGCTACCAGAACAGAATTAAATTAATGTCCCTGGCACACATGCAGTGCACTGCAGTTGCAAAAATGGCTGCCGAGGCTCATCGAACTAGCAGATGGATTAAAAGTTATTTTTCAGTGTCACTGAGCTCAGGGCTGGTTACAAAAATGTAGCATAGCACCGTCAATAATCACTATAGTTTGAAGATTAAACACCACCAAGTTCAACAGAATTCTTCCCTAATCTCTCCCTCACAGCAGCAGCATCCTATCCCTACACTGAGAAGAGCAGAGTGACGTGCGGTGCTACGTGACTCCAGCCTATATAGAGGCTGGGTCACATGCTGCACTTGGTCAATCACAACCATGCAATTAGTAGTCATGGCTGTGATGGCTTCCAAGGGCAGAGTAGTGAAACGCTTGTTGATTGGCTGTCCTGCAGCCTTTCAAAAAGTGCCAAGAAACTTTTACTGAAATGTCCAGGTACCAAAAACCCTAAAGTTCGGTACGAACCCAAATTTTACAGATCGGGTTCGCTCAACCCAAATCCTGGACAACCCCATTAATTTCCATTTGGATTTGACTAAATATTGTCAAAGGACACTTTTCTAACAATTTTGTTTTCCTCTAAAAAGTCTAAAATGAAAACCAGAAATAACTTTTTTTTTTAAAAGGTTGTTTGAAAAAAAAATCTTAGGATCTTGCTTTTGCCATCTGTTTTAACATATTTGTTGTGGAAAAAAGGGACAAAAAAGTGCAGCACCCGATGCTTTTCTATCCTGCAGAGTCCAGTAAAAAAATGATGCGTTAACATATACATTTTTTCAAAGGAACTGTATGATGAAGGCTGACACTGTATGAGATCAGTGGTGAGTGGCATAGGCGATATTTGTTTTCGCGATATTTTGGGAATTTTTTGCACAATGTCCGCAAAAAATTTGTGAATTCTAGAATTTGCAATCTCCAGTCAATATTTTCGAGATTGCGCAAATCGGCACTAATGATGCGCATTTTTTTTTTTTGCGCAATATGTGCAACTTTACATAGCAGGTCTGAGTAGATATTACTGATTGGTGCACTAAGTATTGTTGTGACATCACAGCGCTGTGTCTAACAGAAACACTAATCCCTATCACACTACCTAACACCCTGCACTTTTCTATTGGTTGCTAGGGATGTTGCTAAGCTCTGACAAAGACATTGCAGCCTTCTCATTGGCCCACAAACAAGAAGCAGTAGTACTGATGAAAAAAAAAACTAAAATATTTGCGATTACGAATATATAGCACTATATTCTAGATTTTCGCGAACCCTCTAAGTGCCGATATTCGTGATAAAAATTTGCGATTAGAATATTCGCGATCAACACTACTAAAGATGGGAAGGAGCCATCTTCCTGTGGTAATTACTGTCCTATTTTACTGCTCAATGTTGATATCAAACTTTACGCAAAATTGTTGCCGAATCTTTTGAATGGCTTAGTGCTTGGCCTTGTGAGTGCAGAGTAGGAGGGTTTCGTTAGGGGGAGGGAAGGTAAGAACAACACACTGCAGTTGATCTAGTTTGCCTGGTCAAGGAAGACAGCACTTCTTCTTTCGACAGATGCAGAAAAGCCATTTCACCGGGTGCACTGGACTTTCATGTCATTAACATAAGCAAGATTTGGACTGCCCATGCAATCTATATCTCATATCATGTGGCTAGGGATGAGCGAATCGACTTTGGATGAAGCATCCGAAGTCGATTGGCATAAAACTTTGTTTGAATACTGTAAGGAGATAGCTCTCTGTACAGTATTAGAGTGTATTGGCTCAGATGAGCCGAAGTTCAAAGATTAATTTCTACTGTTAAAAACCTCCTGAACTCGGTTTCGGTTCCAAGTGGTACCTTGAACCCAAACCCGCTCACTCCGTACAGTATTTAAAAAAAGTTTTATGCAAATCGACGTTGGATGTTTCATCCGAAGTCGATTCATCTATCCCTAATCAAGGACTTATATTCTGACCCCTCTGTCTGTTAGGGTATATGGCTCCTTTTCTCCTTTTATTTAAAATTTCCAGTGGCACCTGACAAAGGTGTCCTCTCTCCCCTCTACTTTTTGTTCCCACCATCGAGACGTTAATCCAATATATTAGACAACACGTTGAGGTTCATGGCATTAGAGTTAGGTCCCTTTCACACGAGCGAGTTTTCCATACGGGTGCAATGCGTGACGTGAACGCATCGCACCCGCACTGAATCCGGACCCATTCATTTCAATGGGTCTGTGTACATGAACGTTGTTTTTCACGTACCACTTCTGCGTTGCATGAAAATTGCAGTATGTTCTATATTCAGAGTTTTTCATGCAGCCTTGGCCCCAAGCAAGTCTGGGTGCACTGCGTTTTTCACTGATGGTTGCTAAGACCTGTTTTTTGTAAGCCTTCAGTTTTTCATCACGCGCATGAAAAACTCATCAAAAAGCATTGCACCCGCACAGAAAAAACTGAACAACTGAATGCAATAGCAGACAAAACTGACTGAACTTGCTTGCAAAATGGTGCGAGATTCACTGAATGCACCCTGAACGCATTCGGAGCCAATCCGTCACGCTCGTGTAAAAAGAAACCTTAGAGGCTACACCACTGCAGATTATGCTGATAATTTACTGTCTCTGTACAGCATTTAAATGTTTGGGCTCCGCGGAGCTGAAATTAGGTAAGTCTGAAGTTTCACAAGACTTCGGTGAAGAACTTCGGCCTTCGATTGTACAACTGAACACCATTTTAAAACTGCAATTCGAAGTTGGCTTTGGTACCAAAGCCGACTTCGGATTGCTGTTTTAAAATGGTTTTTAAGTTGTACAATCAAAGACCAAAGTTCTATAAGAAAGTCTGGCAAGACTTCAAACTTAACAAATTCCACATCCGTGCAACCCACACATTTGAATGCTGTACAGAGACGGGTCTCTGTACAGCATTCAAATGAAGTTTTGAACAAAGCTATTTTGGATTAATGATCCAAAGCGTGCTTTGCTCGACCCTACTGTCAATCATCAGCAGGTGGGAGGGGAAGGCAGGAGATTATGAATAACCATGACTCTTCTCAGGAAGATTGGACTCTTTTCCAGGACTGTGCTGCAATGATTATGATGCTGGTTCTCAGCAACCACTTACTTTTAGCTCATGAATGTCACACTGCTCAAATCAGCATCTGTCTCTGCTTTATGCTATTGTCTCTACTGTAGCACATGGCTTCTTGTTGCACTAAATTCACTAATTCTTTTCATCACAGTTTTTTTTAAGCTTTTTGACTTTTGAAAATGCAGGTTAATATGTACAGTAGGTGAAAAGGTTTGCACCATATAAATAAAGATTATTATTATTATTATTGTTATTACATTAGACAGAGGGACTCAAAATGCAACAGCAGCAGATTTTCTTTTTATCGCATAAGATTTAGTGCAATATATTCTGTTGTTCCTTTCAATGCATAATAACCAAACAAAAATTGTACCCCAATTTTAATATAAAGTTTCTTTTACATGCCTTAATATTGAGACCATTTGATTAATTTCAACTGTTTACGATAATCTCAAAATAAACACTCAAACACAATAATCAAAATTGCAATTGTGGCAGAAAAGGGAGAGGCACTCATAGGGTAATAGTTTAGTTGTACAGTTGTGTTCAAAATTATTCCACCCTCACTGAAATTGAGTGTTTTGGCCAGTTTGACCATGATTTTGATCATTTCAGTCATCTTGTTTACAATGAAATCAAAGAGGCACTTGTAAGTCAGACAAATATAACATAACATTTATAATGAAATAACCACACATGTCTTTTCTGTTCTCACATCATTATCAGTTTTATTCAACCCCCAAGTGACATTCAATCTTAGTACTTAGTACAACATCCTTTTCCAGTTATAACAGCTTTTAAACGTGAGGCATAGCTTGACACAAGTGTCTTGCAGCGATCTACGGGTATCTTCGCCCATTCTTCATGGGCAAAAGCCTCCAGTTCAGTCACATTCTTAGGCTTGCGCGCTGCAACTACTTTCTTTAAGTCCCACCAGAGGTTCTTAATCGGATTTAAGTCTGGTGACTGCGATGGCCACTTCAAAATGTTCCAGCCTTTAATCTGCAACCATGCTCTAGTGGACTTGGAGGTATGCTTGGGATCATTGTCCTGTTGAAAGGTCCAACGTCTCCCAAGCCTCAGGTTTGTGACGGACTGCATCACATTTTCATCCAATATCTCCTGGTACTGAAGAGAATTCATGGTACCTTGCACACGCTGAAGCTTTCCTGTACCTGTAGAAGCAAAACAGCCCCAAAGCATGATTGACCCCCGCCATGCTTCACAGTAGGCAAGGTGTTCTTTTCTTCATAGGCCTTGTTCTTGCTCCTCCAAACATAGCGTTGATCCATGGGCCCAAACAGTTCTAATTTTGTTTCATCAGTCCACAGAACACTATCCCAAAACTTTTGTGGTTTGTCCACATGACTTTTGGTATACTGCAGTCGACTCTTCTTATTCTTTGGAGACAGCAAGGGGGTGCGCCTGGGAGTTTTGGCATGGAGGCCTTCATTACGCAGTGTGCGCCTTATTGTCTGAGCTGAAACTTCAGTACCCGCATCTGACAAGTCTTTTTTCAGTTCCTCAGCAGTCACACGGGAACTTTTCTCCACTTTGCGCTTCAGGTAGCGCACAGCAGTCGAAGTCAGCATCTTCTTTCTGCCAAAGTAGTAAGGTTCCATAAAAAATAAAGTGAAATCAAGTACATGGGTGGGTAAAAGAGTAGGAATATATATGGCGGGCCAGGGATAGTATACGATATATAATATGTAAACAATTAAATCAATAGAATTGATAAAATATATATATATATATATATATATATATATATATATATATATATATATATAAACCTTATATGTATATACATATACATTAATTGCAATAAGATTTATTTTTATATTTAGTAATATAATGGATAAAATATGATATAATGTAAAAAAACATATTTGATGGTGTTGACTCTGTCGAGGTGTACATTAATGAAATAATCAATCAGGGAGAATTAATAAAGGAAAATCATGTTTGTAACATATTTATGTTGTCTGGTTTGTTCAGGATGGTGGTCATTTATTATAAATGTACTCATATATGTAGTAGTATTCATAGTTTTGAGATTCTATTCGGTAGTAAATAGGATGGAGTGTAATGGAAAAAATGTATACCATGATAATATCAATAATAATATTGAAAATAAAAGTAAAAACAATAAACTCATGGGTGATAAGTATATACACTAGGGTATATATGTATGTATTATAAGCTTGAAGGTGGAGTATATATACACTAGGGTATATATATAGGCTTGAAGGTGGAGTGAGCTGCCTTCAGTGCCTGTAATTGCATGTGTTCACATAGACCAGCGTTTGATATAGATAGCTGTATAGTGAATAGAAAATTGTTCTTTTCCAGTTGCTAATCTTTCGAGGGAGTGCTAGTATGATTCAGATTATGACATTGTGTAACATTGCAGCGGGCCAAACAGTATTTAATAAAGATGATGATGATGATTTATCTGAATTTAAAAAACGATGTCCTCTGTGCAGACAGCGTGTTTTTTCTCAGCGTGCAGGAGAGAAAAAAACGCGCTGTATAAGAGGTCAGGGGGAGAAGGGGACTGTGATTGACGCACTAGGGGATAGAGGGCTGTGTGTGGGTAGCGGAGGGGATGTACAGCGGCCAATTGCTGGGTCAGCGCTGCGTGTTTGTACAGGGTGAAGACAGGCAGAGGCCGGATCGGTGCTGTATGTATGTAGGAGGAGAAGGGGAAGTGCAGCACTGGGATGCCTAAACACCTTCTGACCCATTGCGCTGGTCAGTAGGTTTCGAGCGCTGTGTAGAAGTGGAATGGGGATGCAGCGCTTACAGGGGGAATGTCAGATGACAGCGCAGGGTCCGAGCCCTGGCACCTGAAGTTGGATAGAGGTTAAGGGTTGTATGCTGAAGGGGAGTGGATGCAAGTGACTGATGTGGATTGTCGCTGATGATGGATGTCAGGGAAGGATGGGAACCGTATATACTTGGGATGATTTGTGGACAGGTTGATCATAGTTGATGTGGGATATGAGATGGACGGATATGGATGCTGATGGGAAAGATGAGGGATGAGAGAGGGGAAGGAGGACTTAATTGGGTCTAAATTGATGATGACTTGGAGATAAAGGAGGGTACATAACGAGTGTATGGTGATGAATATGAAGCTGAAATGGGATGGAAGTTGCATATGGAGGGGGATGTGGGGGGGAGGATTATTGGTAAGACTGATTGATACTTGATGAATGTAGCTGAAAGGGGGATGAGGGTGGTGGGGACAGTAAATGATGTGGACCATGTGGCACTGGGAATGGAGAGAACTGATGAGGCGGTGACTTGAATATGTAGGAGTCTATGAGGGGGAAGATGAGATGGAAGGTTTGGATATGAATGGATGGTAAAGGGTTGTTAGTTGCAACAGGGTGGTCTTATATTGATTTTTGAGGAGGATAAATTCTGAGTGGTGGTCCTATGAGAGTACCTGGGAAGGATGAAATGGCTCGTGTTAGGTGGGCAGTGATTTTATGTTCCCTCGGAGGACATAGGGGACTGCTGTTAGATGGTAGGGTTCAGACCTGATTTGGTGTTGTTAGAAACAATTGCTTTCCAGAGATTGGTTAAGCCTGTATGGTTCTATGGTCTGTAGTTTGAATATTCAGTACATTTGAATATCCAGCACATTTCTTTCCATCTGAGTTTCTCGAAGCGATGAATGTGTGGGTAGTCGGAATTAGTTCAATCTTTGTGGGGTCTTTGTCATGGACATGAAGGAAGTGCCTGGAGACCCCATGTTTACCATAGCCGTTAACTATATTCCAATGGTGTTTGTTTGTCCTTTCTCTTAGGGTCTGGGTGTTGCGGCCCAATATACTGGAGTCCGCAGGTGCATTTAAGTAGGTATATGATATAGGATGAAGAAAAATTCAAGAAATCCTTTATTTCAAAATTTTCCCCCGGTAACATTGCTGCTAAATTTTGGGGTTCGTGTGGAGATGTTCAAACAGCATTTGTATCGTTGGTGGCCACATTTATAGCTGCCACAGAGTTGAGGGAAGAAGGTGGTTTTACTAGGGTTAGTGATTTTCTTGTTTCGTATCCAGCTGGGGGCAATCAGATTTTTATGGGACTGGGCTTTTCTGAAAGTAATTTGGGGTCTGGATTGGATATGTTTCTTTAGGAATGGATCTGCCAACAGGATGGACCAGTGTTTGGTTAGAATGTCACGTAATGTATTGTGGTTCGCATGATAGGTTGTGAGGAAAGTGGATTTAAAATTTGCGGGTATTTCTTGGTGGGTTTCTACTTTCTTACTGGATGTTAGGCATTCTTGTTGGGTGTAGCTCATCGCCTGCTGGTAGGCCGTCTGTATAATCTTATTGGCGTATCCTTTGTTGGGAAATCTACAATTTCTGCATATCCATTTGAACTGGCTAAACGGTGTATTGTTTTTCCATTTTTTATGGTGGGAGCTTTGGTAATCAAGATAGCTGTTGCCATCGACTCTTTTGAAAAAAGTTTTGGTTTGGACTGTTTTGTCTTTAGAGAAGATGATTAGGTCAAGTTATTTAATGGCCATAGTAGAGTGATTTACTGTGAATGTGAACGTGTTGTTGTTCAGATGTGCGAATTCCATGGCCTCATTTGCATTACCGTTCCAAATGAATATCAGGCCATCGATATACCGCTTGTATACTATTATATTGTCGGTCCAAGCATGCTTGTTTTAGATATATTGTTTTTTGAAGAGTCCCATGTACAAATTTGCGAAACTTGGCGCAAAACGCATAACCATAGCTGTACCCTTAGTCTGCTTGTATATCTTATTTTCGAACTTGAAAGACACTTTGAGATTGAAGCTCTTAAATCTCAAACCACTCCCCAAACCACATCACTAAACCGCACAACTGCCCCAGATGGAACCGCCAAGGCGATCAACACAGGACTAAAACCTAAGTCCTCTTTCAACCCTGTTCACCATACAGGCAACCATATTGAGGCTTTCTCCACCCTTGTAGCCAAAGACTTAAGGGATATCAATACAGATCTAACAGTGCCTAACAACCTAAGCAGAAGCGAGAAAGCTGCCTTAATAAGCCTGATGTCCAACGATACTATTGTAATCAGGAACGCCGACAAGGGAGGAGGGATATTAATATAGGATAAAGTAAATTACCTGAAGGAAGCATATAGAATTCTGGAATATAGTGAATACTATCAGATTCTAACAACAAATCCATTGAAATAACACCAAAGTACTAACCCTTCTAATAGAACAGGCAGGGCCAACCTGCGGCTCTCCAGCTGTTGTAAAACTACAACTCCCACCATGCCCTGCTGTAGGCTGATAGCTGTAGGTAGTCTGGGCATGCTGGGAGTTGTAGTTTTGCAACAGCTGGACAGCCTCCGGTTGGCCATCCCTGTACTAGAAGAAGCTGAAAAACAGGAAATCCTGACAAAAAAGGAGAAAGAATATATCACTGTAAACCACCCGAACCTATCCCTATTTTACCACCTACCAAAGATACATAAAGCCATCTCTAACCCTCTGGGGAGACAAATCATATCCGGCATTTCTTCACTAACATGCAACTTTTCACATTATGTGGATATTCTACTACAGAAATATGTGATCGAACTACCATCCTACTTAAAGGATTCACCAAACCTAATGTCGCTTCTCAAAGATATCGAATGGCAGGATTCATACACCTGCATGACGCTGGACGTCTCCACCCTATACTCGAATATTCCACATCTAGCAGGTAGGGAAGCAGTTAAATATTTCCTTCAACAAGATGCAACCATACCCAACTCACAGAGCCAATTTGTCCTGGAAGCAATAGATTTCATATTGACCCATAATACTTTCACGTTCGAAAATAAGATATACAAGAAGACTAAGGGTACCACTATGGGTACGCATTGCGCTCCGAGTTTTGCAAATTTGTACATGGGACTCTTCAAAAAACAATACATCTACAACAAGCATGCTTAGACCGATAAGATAATAATATACAAGCGGTATATTGACAACCTGATATTCATTTGGAACGGTAATACAAATGAGGCCATGGAATTCACCACACATCTGAACAACAACACATTCAATCTCACATTCACAGTGAATCACTCTACAACGGCCATTGAATACCTTGATCTAATCATCTTCTCTAAAGACAAAACAGTCCAAACCAAAATTGGTTTCAAAAAAGTTGATGGCAACAGCTATCTTGATTACCAAAGCTCCCACCACAAAAAATTGAAAATCAATATACCGTTCAGCTAGTTCAAACGTATATGCAGAAATTGTACAAACAACGATGATTTCGTCACCCAGAGCAACACCATTACATGTAGATTTCAGAACAAAGTATACCCCGATAAGATTATACAGACAGTCTACCAGCGGGCGAAGACCTACACCCAACAAGAATGCCTAACATCCAGTAAGAAAGTAGAAGCCCGTAAATAAATACCCGCAAATTTTAAATCCACTTTCCTCACAACCTATCATGCGAACCACAATACATTACGTGACATTCTAACCAAACACTGGTCCATCCTGTTGGCAGATCCATTCCTAAAGAAACATATCCAATCCAGACCCCAAATGACTTTCAGAAAAGCCCAGTCCTATAAAAATCCAGCCCCCAGCTGGATACGAAACAAGAAAATCACTAACCCTAATAAAACCACCTTCTTCCCTCAACTCTGTGGCAGCTATAAATGTGGCCACCAACGATACAAATGCTGTTTGAACATCTCCACACGAACCACAAACTTTAGCAGCAATGTTACAGGGGGAAAATTTTGAAATAAAGGATTTCTTGAATTGTTCTTCATTAGAGATGGCCCGAACTATTTGCCGGCGAACAGTTCCCGGCGAACATAGCTTGTTCGCGTCCGCCGCGGCAGGCGAACATATTCGATGTTTGCGTTCGCCCCTATACTTTATTATTGAGCAAACTTTGACCCTGTACCTCACAGTCAGCAGACACATTCCAGCCAATCAGCATACCCTCCCTCCCAGACCCTCCCACCTCCTATCTAAACGCAAGGACAGCATCCATCTTAGACTCATTCTGAAGCTGCAGTGTTAGTAATTGTAAATCGCAATGCGATTAATATAACCTGTATTATTCGCATTGCGATTACAACTTAGATCTGAGTTCCAAATGGTTGTATTGCTAGAATATATTAACGAAGATAACGAATATAGCGCTATATTCTCAATCTTCATTATATTCTAGCAATAAAACCATTAGGAACTCAGCTCTAAGTTGAATTTGCAATGCGATTAATATAACCTGCATTAATCGCATTGCGAATTCAACTTAGAGCTGAGTTCCTAATGGTTGTTCTATTGCTAGAATATACGTTAGATTCTAGCAATACAACCATTAGGAACTCAGCTCTAAGTTGTAATCGCAATACGAATAATACTTACAATTATTAATCGCTTTGCGAATCCATTTGATGTCTCTGTTTGATTGTATATGACGTTGACTATGACTACCACCAATGTTCTGCTGCCTCCAAAGCAAGATATCTGAACCCCCCAGGGGCCATTTGGGCGTTTTTGATAAAAAAAAAAACGCATCAAAAACGCATCTGCATTTTTATAATTTTTTCATTTTTTAGTTTATTTTTTTGTGTATTTTGCCACATTTGGTTGCATATTTACATTTGGTGTAGGCAAATATGGTAGTCTAGATCACTACTCTGCCCAAATCTATATTCAGCTACATGGCTTAGAAAATATGCTGTCAAACAATGATCCTAGGTTTTGGTATAGACACATGATCTAGGCTACCATATTTGCCTATACCAAATGTAAATATGCAACCAAATGTGGCAAAATACACAAAAAGATAAAATAAAAAATGAAAAAATTATAAAAACGCAGATGCGTTTTTTTTTTATCAAAAACGCCCAAATGGCCCCTGGGGGGTTCAGATATCTTGCTTTGGAGGCAGCAGAACGTTGATGGTAGTCATAGTCAACCGTCATATACAATCAAATAGAGGCATCAAATGGATTCGCAAAGCGATTAATAATTGTAAGTATTATTCGCATTGCGATTACAACTTAGAGCTGAGTTCTAATGGTTGTATTGCTGGATTATAACGTATATTCTAGCAATACAACAACCATTAGGAACTCAGCTCTAAGTTGAATTCGCAATGCGATTAATGCAGGTTATATTAATCGCATTGAGAATTCAACTTAGATCTGAGTTCCTAATGGTTGTTGTATTGCTAGAATATAACGAAGATTGAGAATATAGCGCTAAATTCTCAATCTTCGTTATATTCTAGCAATACAACCATTAGGAACTCATCTCTAAGTTGAATTCGCAAATAAGATGTCCCAAACTATTTACTGGCGAATTGTTCCCGACGAACATAGCTTGTGCTCGTTCGGCGCGGTGGGCGAACATATGAGATGTTAGGTCCACCCCCTATCATTGAGTAAACTTTGACCCTGTACCTCACAGTCAGCAGACACATTCCAGCCAATTAGCATACCCTCCCTCCCAGACCCTCCCACCTCCTGGACAGCATCCATTTTAGATTCATTCGGAATTTGCAGTCTTAGTGAGAGGAGGGACAGTGTAGCTGCTGCTGATTTAATAGGGAAATCGATAGCTAGGCTAGTGTATTCAGTGTCCACTCCAGTCCTGAAAGACTCATCAGATCTCTGCTGTAAGGACAGCGTCCTGACAGCACCCCAAAAAGCCCTTTTTAGGGCTAGTACATCAGTCTTCCTCCCAGACCCTCCCACCTCCTATCAAAAAGCAAGGACGGCATCCATCTTAGATTCATTCTGAAGCTGCAGTGTTAGTAGTTGTAATCGCAATGCGATATAACCTGTATTATTCGCATTGGGATTACAACTTAGATCTGTTCCTAATGGTTGTATTGCTAGAATATAACGAAAATTGAGAATATAGCGCTATATTCTCAATCTTCGTTGTATTCTAGCAATACAACCATTAGGAACCCAGCTCTAAGTTGAATTCGCAATGCGATTAATATAACCTGTATTAATCGCATTGCGATTACAACTACCACACTCTGCGTCAACTAGGTATTTTTCCATGGGAGTTTTGCCATGGATTCCCCTCCGACATGCCACAGTCCAGGTGTTAGTCCCCTTGAAACAACTTTTCCATCACTATTGTGGCCAGAAGGAGTCCCTTTGGTTTTTAAAATTCGCCTGTCTATTGAAGTCTATCGCAGTTCGCACTGTTCGCACGTTCGCGAACATTTGCGGAAGTTAGCGTTCGCCGTTCGCGAACGGAAAATTTTATGTTCGCGACATCACTATTCTTCATCCTATATCATATACCTACTTGAATGCACCTGCGGACTCCAGTATATTGGGCTGCACCACCCAGACCCTAAGAGAAAGGACAAACAAACACCATTGGAATATAGTTAACAGCTATGGTAAACATGGGGTCTCCAGGCACTTCCTTCATGTCCATGACAAAGACCCCACTAAATTTACACTGCACATCCCTTCCGCTACCCATACACAGCCCTCCATCTCGCCGCAGCAGTTGGCACCTGTGTTTCGTCATCAGAGACGTGCTGCGGAGATATTCCAATGTCCTCATCCTGCAATATAAGTGGTTGGCCATCAATGCATTCAATGTCTTCCACTTCTGGGGCAGGGCTATGTGGATGGCCCGGGGAAATCCTGCCAGCAGAGCCATCAAAAAGCTTAAAGTCTGCTGCATAACTTGGAGCTCAGGCTGCTTGGCTGCTTTGCAAGGGGGTGAGGTGAAAGACTGATGGGCATGGGCTGCAGGTGCCAACTCTGAGCTTTCTGCAGAGGACTGGCTGGGAGATACTGTGAAGGAACTGGCGCCACTGTCAGCCACCCAATCTACTATCGCCTGTACTTGTTCTGGCCTCACCATCCGTAGAGCGGCATTCGGGCCTACCAAATAATGCTGCAGGTTCTGTCGCCTACTCGCACCAGAGGAAGGTGTTTCACTTGGACCTGTAGCTGGCGCAGAACGGCCACGTCCTCTCCCAGCAACAGGAGCTCCACCAACACCACAGTGACCATGTCCAAGTCCCTTATTTGATGTTCTCCTCATTTTTTGCGTTCATCCACCAAACTAACAGATGGTTTTTATCAGGTGTCAATTTAACTAAGTCAACAATTAAAGAGGACCTTTCATCAGGGTAAAAAATGTGAACTAAGTATGCTGACATGTAGAGCGCCGCCCAGGGATCTCCCTGCACTTACTATTATCCCTGGGCGCCGCTCCGTTCGCCCGGCATAGGCTCCGGTACAGTGTAACGGAGCAATTCAATACAATTACTTCACCATCAACAAAAATTTGATTTTTCAAACCAACAATGTAACAGCAGAGGTTAACAGTTTGATTTGACTGTCAGAAATGCAGCGTACACCGCAAATGTGCTATCTACCACAAAACCGGTGTTTTTGCAACCAACTATATAAATGCGGAGTTCCACAGGTTACTTAAAATGACTGAAATACAGGGTAGGCCTCAGATCTGCTATGTAGCACAAAACCAGTGTTTATTGCAACAAACTTTTTTTCAGTGTTGTATGCAAACGTGCTCTGTGGCACAACAGTACAGGTGTCAGATCCCTGTCTGCACAGCTCAGCACCATGGATTCCAGGGCTGGCTTATCTTATAAGAGACGCAGGAGTCCTCCAGCATATCGCCACATCCATCCTCACTACCAGGTGTCATCTGAGGCGCTATAGAGCATGCGCGTGCACCTCTCCCTGTCTTATAGGGGATAAGCAGCTGGTCCTGATTATCCTCCCCACCCATAGGTGGGGCTTTGAGTATTTAGGGCAGCTTCACTCTGGAGGAGGTGCCCAAGCGTGGTTGTTGTACCTCTTGACTCCCGCTGAAGCGTCCATCTGTGTCTGTTGGATTTTCTGGATTCTGACCCCTGCTTTGCTGGACCCTGACTCTGCCTACCATCTACTTGCTGGATTGCCTGGACTATGGACCCCTGCTCGGTTTGACTACGTATCTGCCTGCAATCTGTTTGTTGAATCACCTGGATTATCGAACACTGCATCTTCTGTCTACGCTTCTGTCCATCGTCTTCTGTAAGTCTGCCTGGATTCCTGACCCTGCACTGCCTGACAACGAGACAGCTTTAATCTACACACTGCATTACTCTGAACTTTGTTTTGCCTTTATCTCAAGTGACTTTTGTATAACCGTCTGCCAGTAAAGACCTTCTGTTCCTTTATTCCGCATTTGTTGGACTCTGTTCACATTGCTGCAGTTAGCTGCATTCTGGGTGACTGGTGCAAACACCAGTGTCCTGACTCTGTGAGTCAGCAGCCAGCAATATTGGGCAAATTCCTAGTCCTCTATCAGCTGACACAGAGGATCCACTTCCTCTGGTCGTAACAACAGGTTTATTAACCCAACTACAGAAATGCAGTGTGTGACCCCAAAAATTATAAAACAGGTTTTTAGCAGTGTATGCAAATGTGCTCTGTGGTACGACAGTACGGGTTTATTACAGCAACTACAGAAATGCACTATGTCACAGCAAAATTATAAAATAGGTAGTGTAGGGGGACTTGACCTGCCAGAAAAAAGGAATTTTTCCTCCACTGAGCTACCAAAAATAATTAGACTGATGTCCCTGGCAGGCTGGCACACATGCAGTTCACATGCAGTTCCAAGGACAATGCAGTTGCTAAAATGGCCGCCGACCCCCACCTCAGTAACAGATGGATTCAAAATGATTTTGCAGTATCACTGGGCTCAGGGCTGGGTACATATATGTAGCATAGCACCCTCAATAATTGCTGTAGTTTGAAGAGTTAACACCACCAAGTTTAACAGATTTCTTCCCTAATCTCTCCCTGAGAGCACCGGCAGAAGCCTGTCCCTACACTAAGAGCAGCAGAGTGACGTGTGGTGCTACGTGACTCCAGCTTAAATAGAGGCTTTCAAAAAGCGGGAAGAAATCGCCGAACCCAAACTTTGACGGAAATGTTCGGGTTAGGGTCCGGGTGCAAAAAACCGCAATGTTCGGTACGAACCCGAACTTTACAGTTCGAGTTCTCTCAACTCTACTAGTGTTGTGCCTATGCATGTACAACACGAAAAAGTGAGCATAACTGATAATAATCAAAATTGGGGTTGCAAATGCAAGCACACTTAAAGGGGTTTTTCAGGTTTGCACCAACATCCTTTAAAATATTCACTGATGAAGTGTTTGTAATTTTGTATTGTATTTCTGTTACCTTTATTACTCCTATTTTCCATTCAGGGCTGTGGTCACATGACCATGTCCACGCAGCTCTTTATTTCCTGTCATGTTTTGTCCATGGGCGTGTCAAAGCAGCAAGAACGGCAGTGATAGGGGAGTGTCTATGTAAGTAGCTGGGTGGGAGGAGCTATAAGCTAGCTGGGCATTGTTAGGGTGATGCTGCAGCTGTGGCAGAGAAAGAAGCGGTGCATTATGTGGTTTGGTTGGATACATCAACAGGAAGTGTTACATTACAGGACGAAAACAAGCCAGAGTGATAACTTTATATGATGAAAATGCGTCAGGAGAGTCCAAATTGAAAGAAAAACTTGGGAAATACTGTATGTACATGAGGCAAGCATGTAACCATAGTAATCCTGGAAAACTCCCTTAAAGTGGGTCTGTCAGCATGATCAACCCTATGAAACCCTGCCTGGTACGGTTGATCATCTTGTCTTGCCCTGTCTTCTGCATCTCTGAACCCAGAAGCGTTCCTCCTCTGTCTCTGAAGCTAGGGGTGCCTCCACTTCTGGGTTTAATTATATAATCGGCACCTGCACACAATGGATCGGCACTGCTCGGCAAGCAGCAGATCTATAGCACAGGCACCCATTTTTGAGGCAGTGCATAAACACAGACGTCTTTCGCCCTTCGGTCCTATATATGAAAGTAATGATATCTCTGCATTAGTAATAACTATAAAATAAAGAAATATATAATTTTTTATCAGCATGATCAACCCTACCAGGCACTGTGCTCTATTTCAAATAGTTATCCAAAGTTTACACCATGAAGTAGTGTAATCACAATAGTTTTGTCATGTCCTTAAATATTGTTTTACTAGTCCAACTGTCTGTGTTCAGATTAAGATTAAGTAGTCCAGCCACAACATAGTCCAGCAAACTAGAAACAACAAATTACAGTAATGCCAAAAGATACAGTAAATGGTGCTATAAATATAGCTCAATATGAACCATAATCACTGAAACAGCTTGTAATGTAAAATGTCGTTTTTAATAAATAACTTAAAAAACTTCAGTCATAAACATAGACCACTTGCGAACATTAACCACAAATCCTGGCTACCAATTGTCTAATCTGGGATTCCAATGCTAAAGCTGGCCAAACACATTAGATAGAAGTTGGTTGATTGTTGAAAAATCGATCTGTTTGTAGACACGGTTATTACATATTCAATTAAAACGGGCAATGGACGCAAGATCATCCTGGGAACATTCTTTCAAAGACAGATCTTCTGTCCACAAATGATCCTTCTTTGAACAAGAGATCTTTTGTCTGTCGAATAGAAATAGTGAACATGGCCGACCTCTTTTCTGACAATCATGGGCTATCATCAGTCAGCGAAAATGATCATTCAGTTAAATTTCACCCAATAAACCGATCATTTGTTTGAATCGTCCATTTTTATCAATTTTACTCTGTGTATGAGTACCTGAAATCAAACTATGGCAGCAGTAGATCAGTATACATATGTACATAAGTTTGTACAAGATCATATAAAAAGCAAGTATGTATATCCAGTGCAGACTTAACATCTCAGGAGTCTTCAGGTATTCAGTGGAGGTCTATGGAAGATGACTTCAGGGGATACAGGGAGTGGTTCTGCAAGGGTTTAGGGATGTCTGTAAACACATATACAGGATAATACTATTTAAAAAAGAATGTCCCTACATGGTCCTCTACAGAGTACCTGCTCTAAAAAGAGCGGTCCCCCCCCCCCCCCCCACACACACACACACACACCCCACCCCCGGAGCGAGACCCTACATTAATTTACCTTGGGTCACCCACAATAAATAGAAACATCCAAACATATTTCTGCTGGTCTTCATAACTCCGGTGGATCCACAGCCAGCACAGGGGTTTATTAAGACCGGCGTCTAAAATGCCGGTCTTAATAAATGACCCCCTATGTTCTCATCATGTGCATCTATGCTTCTTTTGATGCAATCCATTATCTTATTGGCCTTGGCATCTGCTGCCTGGCACTGGTTTCTACTAGTGATAAGCGGCATAGGCAATGTTCGTTTTCGCAATATTTAGCAAATTTTGCTCATAATATTCGCAATAAATTCGCAAATTCTAGAATTCGCAATCTCTAGTCGTTATTTTTGCTATTGAGCAAATCGGCACTAATGATGCGCATATTTTTTCAGATCTGACTATCCCACTAACTATCTGTATATATATATATATATATATATATATATATATATAAGCTAACTAACTAACTAACTATCTAATGTAATGTGACTCAGCAAAGTACAGAGCACAGCAATGACACTGCTGTCTCTCTCTCAGAACTGCAAAAAAACTGCAGAAAATTGCTGCTGGGGAGTTTCCTATATAGTAAGGGGTAGGCAACTTTCCTATTGTTGCTAGGGATGTTGCTAAGCTCCGACAAAGACATTGCAGCCCTTTCATTGGCCCACAAGTATGATGAAAAAAAAAACTACAATATTCGCAATTACGAATATATAGCTCTATATTCTAGATTTTCGCGAATCCTCGAAGTGCCGATATTCGCGATTAGAATATTCGCGATCAACACTATATGAGATCTGTCTGAGGCATCCTTTAACCTATATATTTTTTGTATACGTGAAACGGATGGCAAAATCGTGATGTGAACTCGGCCTTAATGTTTTGTTTTGCAGGACTTTATGTCTCCATGGTAACAGACTACAAACAAAACCCTGTTTAGTCAGATCCCTCTTACATCTGCTCCTTCTTCTTGACAACCTTCAGACAGTTTAAAAGAGGACAGATAGAAAGGAATTATACTTGAGTGCCATATTAGGAACACTAGATTTGTCTAGTGACTGACGCTGCAGGATGTTATTGAAGTAATCTTCTCTCATAATCTTACAAAGAAAGTTTTTGCTGGATCCGCTCTGCCTGTTTTCTTTAAAACTATTAATAGTATTCTAGAAAGGAGAACTGGATGATGTCCTTCCTGCCATAAATTCTGCTTGAGCAAAAAATCACACCGTCCTCGCAATCAATCCCTGTGCTTCGGCCCCTGTAGCCAATCTTATTCCAAACAGATCCCCTTCTACTGTCGATCTTAGCTGAAAGAAACAAACAATACATCAAATAGTAAAGTACAGCAAATGCAGGGATACAACACACACAAATTATTAACAAAGAATACAATTTCATACACATGTTATTAAAACCATAACACCATAAAGCCACGGCTTCTCACTCCAAAGTCCACCCGGCTCAGGGACAAGGGCATAACTGTGTTACTTGGTATTAATCTGTTAAATACCTTCCCTTTTGTTTTTTTTATTACCGTATCTTTCGTTTTATAAGAGGCACCTTTGTTTACTAAAATTTTAAGGAAAAAGTTACTTTCTAACAATTAACTCAATAACCTAATAAAATCCCTGCTTAAACTTCCTAAAATCCCATTGGTTAGGCTATATTAAGCTAATTATCAATCTTAATCTGTTTAAACACAGATGTCTTTAATTCCACCCTTACTATTTTATTCTATTAGCTTTTAATAAATCTTATTCATTTTTTTCTATGTACACATTTGCTTTGTTAACCGTTCTATACCTTTTTAATCTTATTTATTATCAATCGCTTCTCACTATCATTATTATGTTACTTATCATCC
Source organism: Bufotes viridis (assembly GCA_033119425.1). Lineage (NCBI taxonomy): Eukaryota > Metazoa > Chordata > Amphibia > Anura > Bufonidae > Bufotes > Bufotes viridis. The sequence continues at coordinate 25,266,444 of CM065597.1, forward strand.
ATACCCTTTTTTATAGTTATCAAATCTATCATGAGTAACTTTTATGATATATATTATCCTACCTATCATTAATTATTTATTTTATAGATGCGACATTATTTTTAAAAACAACTCATTAAATCATTACCTATAACACATAATAAACAGACAACCTATCCAGGAGACAGGTATAATCAGCACACCTTACAATGGCAGCTTTGTGCTCTATAAAGCATGCAAGGCTAGCTTTTTTTTTTTTTTTTTTTTCTCAGGTGGGGATACTATGCGATTATTAAATCATACTTCTCCCACCAATCATCATCCGGGAACAAGTTAATTAGTTCATTGTTTGTTTGTTTTTTTTCATTTTTTCCTTATATACACAAAAAGATACAATTCAAGAATAGCAATCTACTACATTAATCCACTTCTTCACTTTCCATATTCCTTCTGCATCAACCTCCCCTTTCCTTTTTTATCACACAAAAACACACATACAACTTTCCTAATACCATTCGTACACTATCTCTGACTGTCAATTCTTTCCTCTTAAACACATATACATTCCTTATATGCCACAACACTTCTTTTATACAAGCCAACACCAACCACAACACTCTCTCCTCCATCCCTCATACCCAAACCAAACATAAATAACTGAAAGGACAAAAAACTGATCCCAGTTATTTCTTTACATAATGGTCCCATTCTTCTAATCAACTCCCTCGCAAACTTACAATTCCCAAATAAATGTACAATACTCTCACTTCCACCACAACCTTCCCTTGGACACACTTCTAACTAATCCACGATTCCTCTGAAACTCTCTTACTGGTAACACCCCATGTTCGTTAACCCCTCCATCCTAACTTTCTTCCATACCTTCTCTATATCAGCACCCCTTACCATATTTATTCCACACTCCGTCTCTCTGCACTCTATCATCCTGTATACCAAACTCTTATTACGCAACATCCTCACATCTACTCCACGTAATTCACTTAACCAAAAACTTATACACCCACATATAACATACTGGCACCCCGAATGAAATTGGACATCTCAGACCCCTCACACAACACTTCAACCGTATCAAGTGGGTTCCAAATAAATCCCTTTACATACATGAGTATTTTGTCTCTCCTTAACAAAAACAAAACAATAATAACTCCAAAACATACCTCCAAATTTGGAAACTCCAAACCTCCTTTACTTATCCTTTTAACTAATACTTTCCTCCTGGCTCTCTGCACCTTTGCTCCCCATAAGAAAACAAACAAAATTCTATTCCGACTTCTCATCATGATATAACCTGGTGGAAAAACAACTGCAATATACAAAAAAAATAGGCACGATAACACTCTTAATCACCATCATTTTGCCAAAAAAGGACAAATCCCGCATCCGCCAAAAAATTCTACCTATTTTTTACTCTCACGTTCACCTCTTCCCAACTATCCTTCCTTTCTAATTTCTCATCATATTTCATACCTAAAACCTTAATCGGACCTTCTACCACACTAACTCCGACATCCCTCCCTAGCACTCCTCCAAAAGCTTTACATTCACTCTTATTTCAATTAACACGAAAAGCAGACGCTCCACAAAATATTGACACTAACAATTTCACACAACAATTTCTAACTGAACACTCAGAATCACATAACACACACACATATTCTGGGCCAGTGCAAGGATTTTTGCCAACACAAGCGAAGCTACATTTTGGCATTCCCCCCCCCCCTCCCTCCCCACCAGAACTCCCCCTAATCACCCCACCATGTCACATTTCTCCCCCTCCATGTCACATTTCTCCCCCATGGCACATCATCCTCCCCCCCCCATGGCACATTTCCTCCCTCCCATGTCACCCCCCCACTTCCCCATAAATGTTGCGTAAAAAACATTATGCTCACCTGGCCCTGGTCCCGTCTGCAGCAGCTCCTCTTTTCCTGTATGTGGTCCTGGTATCTTCTCTCCGCTTCAGACAATCGCTGGTTTGAGAACCTTTCCAGCTGAGCCAATTACTGGCCTGACATGTGACACACCTGCGGCCACTGAATGGCTGAGTGGGGAAGGTCCTCAAACTTGTTGGGAGCCCAGAAAGAAGATACCAGGACCACACTGAGGAGAATAGGATCTGTGGCTGACGTTTACCTATGGCAGTCTGTCTGGCTCTGTGAGTCACCAACTCCCTGCTGCCGCAGTGCCGCCCACCGCCGCGGTGCCAGTCACACCCCCCTGACCCCGTGTTGCCGTGTGCTGCTCGCTCTGTGAGTGAGGGGCCGCACGGCACATGCAGCACACAACACAGTTTTCAGAGCGCCCTCCCGCAGCCGGTTGGGTGGCCGTCAGCGCAAGTGATTTATTTTTTATTTTTAAGTTTCATTTTTCCGCCCCCCTCTTGGCTCGGCGTCTCTGCGCCCTAAGGCAGCCGCTTGATCTGTCTTATTATAGCGCCGGGCCTGACATCATCCATATACCACTCACCTTCCATTCACTCCCACCAGCTCCTGGCACTTGCACTCCCCGAATCACCTTATCTTTCCTTAACAGACACAACAATGGTTCAATCGCACATATGAACACAATGGGTGACAATGGGCATACAACTATACAACCATTCAACAGCACTCAACTAAAAATTCCATCATACATACTTCTCACTTGTTATATCCCTCATAATACACACTCTTTCTTTTTCATTCAAACTCTTTTCTATCAAACTTAACACATCATCTTTCAACCTCTCATCCCTCAATTTCTCAGCATACAATTCCTCAGCAACCTCTTCATTCACTTCCTCCCCACTCACCTAACTCCCACTCTGATTATAACATACATTTATGCACCGCCTCTTTCCAAACACCTTTTTGGAAAAAAGGTGTACATTTTTCATTCTTCTCCAAATTTTCTAATGTTGCCCTATAAAGTATATTTTTACTTTTTTCAATCAAAAATTCTTTAATCTCATGTTTCACTCACAGTATATCTTCACTCACATCAACACCCCCTCTCTAAACTTATACAAAAACCTTAACCTAGCATTCATTCTCACATACCCCTTTCTTTTTGCCGCCGCCATTATATAACCTAAATTCTTGAAAAAACACCTTGATTTCATTTTCACCCAATCCCACCACTTACACATATCACTAAAATCACTCTTTCTCCTACACCAACTTTCATACAATCTTCTATATTCCATTTTAACTTCCTCATTTTCCAACAAACTCCCATTCAATTTCCACAACCCACGTTCATACACTCTTCTTGACTCTACATCCAACTCACATACCACACATTCATAATCAGAAAAGACCACTTCTTTCTGTTTATAACTTAAAGGACAACAAAACAATAGTCTAGCCTACTATGGACTCTAACCCTGTCCGCATGGTAGGTAAATCACAATTAGAGCAGCCTTGTCGTTGTCTATTGCTGGACCTGCGGCAACGCAGAGAAAGGAGTCTGAAGAAGAGGAGTCAAAGGAGGAAGGTGGCTTTGAGGAGGTGGAAGACCAACCACAGCAGCTGTCCCAGGGGGCTTGTTGTCACCTTTTGGGGACCCTTGGTGTTGTATGTGGCTGGGTGGAGGAAGAGACCTTCAATGACGTCAGTGAGGACAAGGAACGGGACATGGCTAGCTTGGTATCCAACCTTGTGCAAATGGGGAGTTTGCGGTTGTGCAAATGGACAGCTTGCGGTTGTTTGCGGTGCGTTAAATGGGGAGTTTGGTCTGTCAGAGTTTGGTCTGTCACTGTGAAGTGGGCGTAACCCTTACACTACCTGATCGATACAACATCATACCTGATCGTATACACACACTGGATGTTTTAAAGCACGCAATTTAGGAATGTTAGGTGATTTATGCCCTTTATGGATTAAAACCCGACTCTGCGTCAACTACGTAATTTTCCATGGGAGTTTTGCCATGGATCCCCCTCCGGCATGCCACAGTCCAGGTGTTAGTCCCCTTGAAACAACTTTTCCATCACTATTGGGGCCAGAAAGAGTCCCTGTGGGTTTTAAAATTCGCCTGCCAATTGAAGTCTATTGCGGTTCGCCGGTTCGCGAACTTTTGCGGAAGTTCGCGTTCCCGTTCACGAAGGGAATATTTTATGTTCACGACATCTCTAGTCGCCAACAACAATGCGTTTTGTTTTATTTTTTATTTTTTAATAAATTGGGGTAGACCCCAAAACATTGGGAAATATAAAAAAAGAAAACAAAGAGTAAGTGCGCTTGTCTAAGACAATTGAATGATAAAAGCACCTATAGGAAACTAAAGGGGGACCCTACTGATGAGTTTTATAAAGAGTTGTCCAATTACTGCAAGAAAGGGGTAGAGGCTAAATTATTATTAGAACAAGAGGAGAACAAGTTCATTTTGGGAACCGAAAGAAGGATTCCAGCCTTCTATTGTATCCCCAAAATTCACAAAAATCTTTCCTCCCCACCAGGTAGGCCCATTGTATCAGGGATAGAATCCATCACGGCCAATTTATCACAGTATAAAGATCAATGGCGTCAACCTTTGGTTAAAAATACTCTGTCTTACATAAAAGACACGACAGATATAATAAAACATTGGAACAACTGGAATGGAAAGAAAATTGGACCTTAGGATCCCTAGATGTGAATTCCCTGTACACTGTTATTGAACACACTAAAGGAATAGACGCACTTAGGAATCAACTCGAAAAAAATTTGATGCCAACGAAACAAATTACATTTTTATTAGAGGGGGTGGATTTTATACTTTCACACAATTATTTCAATTTCGATGATATTTTTTATCTGCAATGCACCAGTACCACCATGGGCACCAGATTTGCCCCCAGTAATGCAAATTTATTTCTGATGGACTGGTAATCGGAGATCATTTCGCCTTTACTGGGGACGAGTCTGGTGCTCTGGCGTCGTTTTATCGATGATGTTTTATTTGTATGGCAAGATGATACCGAATCACTGGAAAGATTTTTAGGGGACATTAATATCAATAATAGAAATTTAACTTTCACCCCCACTATAAGCAAATATGAGGTCCAGTTTCTTGATCTTAATATAAAAATTGAACAACAGAAAAGCAAATGCAATACTTACTTCAAACCGGTTGCAAGGAATAGCTATATCCGGTTTTCTAGTTGGCATCTTCCCAGATGGCTTCTCAACATACCAACTAGTCAGTTTAGACGTTTAAAACGTAACTGCACGGAAAATGATAAGTTTGAAGAAGAAGCCACATTTTTACGTCAACAATTTTTGGAACAAGAATATCCGGCTACAAATGTAGATAAGGCATTCAAAAAAGTCAGAAACATGGACAGAACTAATTTTTTCCATTTAAAGACTGCCCAACAACAAGATGATGTAATTCGCCTAATTTTGCCTTACCATTCCCAATATCGCCAAGTAGAGACTATAATAAGAAAACATTGGCATTTCCTTTCAAATGATAAATTGATTGGCCCTCTTTTAACAGACAGGTATCTGTATTACCTACACTAGAGCTACAAATTTAGTGTCAAGAATTGCACCAATGGTCAAAAGAGTAATAGAAAAACATCAAATTGGTTAACAACAAAAGGCTTCATCAAATGTGGTAGATGTTCTAATTGTAGGATTACCTCATTCCCCAAAAACTATGAATGTCAAGTCAACACAAAACAATTTTTCTATTGTAATCAGGAAATTATTGACGTGTGATTCTAAAGAGGTCATTTACCTCTTGCAATGTGAATGCGAGAAACAATATATTGGACACACTAAGAGATCACTAAAAAAGAGGGTGGCAGAACATGTCAATAATATAAAAAAAGGGTATGACCTCCACTCTTTATCTAAACATTTCAAGGAAGTACAGCAATGTAATCCCTCCTCCCTAATTTTTACAGCAATAGAGAAGGTCAAACATTCATGGAGAGGTGGGAATCACATCATGCAAATGTCCAGACAAGAGTCGAGGCGTATATTCGACTTTGACACACTTTTACTGAAAGGGACTTAACGCAGAAATCAAAATATTTGGATTCCTATGAATGGATTGGCCGTCGGGTGGTGATGCGAAATCCGCCGTCTGTTTACCAGCACTCTGATCTCCCCTCCCTGCCCGACCGGCTCTCTCAATGCCCTCTCTAAGCAAATATCCTTCCCTGTTTAATATTCTCATTTTATTGTAAGGAAGGTTCAGAATGATCATATTCAGCCATATTTGCCGCAATAAATAGACTGTCTTTTCAAAGAGGACAAAACAGTCCCATAAGGTTTTTATTTCAACTCTTTTAGTAACCTATTGCAAGTATATATTCCTGATATATATTTTTTTATATATACTTTTTTAAAAACTTTTATATAAATTTTTTATATATATTTATATCTCCTTCATCGTTTTATTATTTATGATTGAATAATATTGCACAGCAAGGTACAGCAAATGGAATTCAAATTACCGCACTGTGTGAACAATAATGGTGATAATGATCCTGGCCAGGTATTTTAGCAGGCTCAACCACTATCCACTCAAGTAATATAAAAGGACCAAGATGCGGGCTCACAATTTTTAACACTGATGAAGGTGGTGTCCCCGAAACGCGTCTGGTGTGGATAGTGAGCCCGATATGAGTCCGTGATTGTATATGAACAATACACTGTACAATCATCTAAATATCCAAACAGGATAATCTGGACTTAATATACCAAATACTTTAGAGGAGCAATAGGACCCAGAAAATATCAAGGCCACCGTACCCCCTGTTCCTGTGGACTTACTCCATCCGGTCACGCGGGACCCCGTGTTTAGAGCGGGAGACCGCTGGGACACCGTACAGGTCTGAAGACACTACAACCAGGAGAAGGCAGCTAAACATCGCTACTAAGGGGGGTAACGTATAGTAATTGCTCATACACACACAAGTAGCCATATATAAGTGGACATCAGCCATTCATATCAGTGCAAGAACGATACACACTCCATTGATAGGAATCTTCACCTACCAGCTCAGGAGCAGCGCTACCAACTACAGATTGTAAGCAGCGCTGCCAGTGTTAGCATAGAAACAGTCAATGAATCTGAGCACATCGGCTCAGCACTAGTGTAACAGCCGACACTTGGACTATTGCTTTAAAGCAGCAGGCAGGATCATAAACTGTTTCACTGCATCTGCAGCCAGCAGGAGTTTATAACACTCTGCAGCACCTACTTTTCCTATTCTAAGGAGGACAATTTTTTATCAGAGTATTATAACATTTTATGTTGCTATTGCTATTTATATGGTTTTGACCAAGGACAGCGACCTATCTAGGACAATATACCAATGAATCAATCTAAATAAAACATCAGATTGACACATTGTATCTTCTTGTTTCCTTGTGTAGAATTGACTTGATGAACTGTGAATAATTATAACCGGAGTCTTTTAAATGAGATACCAGTGCCATCTGCTGGTGCTAATAATAAATACACAAGTGTCATTCACTTCTCATCAAGATAGGATTCGATTGATGAAGGCAGTTGCCTGAGGTATTCTTGTTGAAAAGTCAGGCAGAGGTGTTCTCTCTGCAAGAGACATCTGTATCCATTATCTGTTTTCAAGCATATGGTTTGGTCTATTGAAGGCGGCAACCTGAGGTGTCCTTTAAAAAGTCAGCCAGAAGTGTTCTCTTTACATGGGATATTTGTATCTGTTTTCAAGCGAATGTGTTTTTATATTTTTTAACTATTTACATTTGTTTACTATTTGCGGTTTATGGGAAATAAATATTTATGGTAAATTTACCCAGTGTATCCCATCTTTGAGTGTCCCTCCATAAATTATATACTTACAATGTGGGCAACTCGGCAGTCGTTGCGCAGGCACTGCAGCATGTAGTCGCTCATGTGTGCCAGGCTGCTCAGAGGCAATGACAAGCTGTCCACTGTGGGAGGTGTATCATCTGTCACACTCAAGCGATGGCCATGAGCTGCTTTGGGTGCCACCCTGCTGTGAACATGGTTTCTTCTTCTCCTCCTTCTCATCCTCCAGAACTGTGCCTTGGCTGGACAATTGTGTACCTGGCCTATGTTGGTGCAGGAACCACCCCTCCAAGCCACTTGTATATGAGTGGCCTTATAAGTTAAGGGTAAGGCATGTATAAAGTTTTGTTTGTTTATTTAGTTTATCTGACTTAGTTATTTAAATATGTTTATGTAAATTTGTAAATAGTTTGTGAATGGGCCTTAATGAGTGGTTTGAGTGAAGGGAGGGTGTAGGGTGGGAGTCTGGTCTGGTTAATTTTCTCTTTTTCAAATGTTCCTTGTATGGTTTTTGTTTTCGATTTATAATAAAAAGTCCTGATAACCGTGGAAATGTTACCCAACAATCTAACCGACAAGTTTAATAAAATTATTTGCCTGTCACATCTGCGGCTCAGGCCACAGGGGTCCTTGAGCACCAATAAAAGTGAATTTGTCCCACCAGAATCTAAGAGCTGGATTAACTGAATTGATTTTTACTGTCAGGTGTTCAGGAATTTCTGTACCAGCAAATTCAGCACATGCGCCAGGCAAGGAATGTGCATCAAACCGGCTAGGCCCAGAGCTGCTACGAGATTTTGCCCATTATCGCACCCCACCAGGCCAGGCTTGAGGCTCAGTGACACCAACCACTCACCGGTCTGTTGTTACATGCCCGTCCTCAGCTCCTGCTCATTGTGGGGTTTGTCCCCCAAACAGATGAGTTTCAGAACAGCCTGCTGTCATTTCCCCCTGGCTGTGCTGATGTTGGTGGTGAAGGTGTTACGCTGAAAGGATGAGGAGGTGGTAGAGGAGGAGGAAGCGGAGCAGGAGGAGGAGGCAACAGGAGGCAAAGAGAAATGCCCTGCAATCCTCGGGGCGGAAGGACATGCACCAAACTGCTATCCGCCGCTGGCCCATCCGCTCTGCATTTACCCAGTGTGCTGTTACGGAGATATAACTTCCCTGCCCGGTCCACTTATTGGTGGTTATGTGGACCTTGCCACAGATGGTGTTGCGCAGTGCACACCTGATTTTGTCCGCCACTTGGTTGTGCAGGGAAGGGATGGCTCACCTGGAAAAGAAGTGGCGGCTGGGAACCACGTACTGTGGGACAGCCACCGCCATAGGTTTTTTAAAAGTCTCCATCCATCTCCACAAGACAGAATGACAGCATTTCAAAGGACCAGGAAATTTAAAATCCTGGCATTCAGGGCCAGGGATCGCGGGTGTGTAAGGGGGTACTTCCTCTTTCTATTTCTCTCCAGTGTTTGGGAGATGGACAGCTGAACGCTTCCATGGTATAGTGTGGAGATGCTTGGTGACGGTGAAAGATGTGGTGGCATTGCTGCTTGCGGGGTGGCAGGTGCCACTGTCACTTACTTGTGCTCAGGTTTAGAACATTTATTTTTAATTTTTATGTATTTTATGTTATTTTAAGTTATTTCCCTATCCAAATTTGTCTGCAGGGCACTTGTCCTACTCTTACCCCCATTTTGCTTCAATTTCCAGCCCTCTAGCCCTTTCCAGAACTTTTTTAGAGCCATTTTAGTGCCCCAAAGTTCGGGTCCCCATTGACTTCAATGGGGTTCGAGTTCGGGGTCAAGTTTGGGTCCTGAACTTTGCAGCGAAGTTCGGCTGAACCCGGCGAAAGTGAACTTCCAGGTGTAATCTTTATCAAAACCCTATAAGTAAGAAAGGAAAACCTCTTGGCGTTAAATTACTCAAAAAAAGGTACCTACATCCTTACATTTGATAATATTTCTGACTGCCATAACTTTTATGAACATTTGAAAATTCATCATGCTGACCAAATTCTAAAAGGACTTAAATTTATTTAACTTTATTCAATGGGGGAAATACCGTTAGTAATACACATGTATAACCATTTTGTTGCGTATTGTCTGACCATGAAGTCCTGTCGCAAGCTAATGAATGAGGCAGATTTGTGGACAGGGAAATATCAATTTCATGTGAACTTTAGAGAGGATCCAGGAAGGATTGGGGGATTGAGTCGCTCCCCATCTAACTTTGTTATTGGAAGAGATAGGGGATATCTGTATTATCCAGGGATGCCACAGTATTGCCAAAAGTGCGAAAGCTTCGGACATATACAGAGTGCAAAGAGGAGGTAATATTCTGTGGAAAATGTCAAAAAACAGGTCATAAGAGTGTTGACTGTCCAAATATGATTGTTTGCAATCTATGCAGAGCAGAAGGTCATGCCTACAAAGAGTGCCCTAGGCGGTCAAATAGATCTTATGCGGAGGCTGCCGCGGGTCCTGCAAGGAAGCCGGAGGGACCAAAGAAACCGGATGAAAGGGGGACTTCAGCGGATTCTGCTTCAGGAGTGTGTGCTGTGGGTGAACCTAGTTCGGGAAAGCCTGGAGGCAAAGAACCTGTGACCACAAGCCTACCTGCAATCGTATCTGAAGTTGGCACATACAGAATACCGAAAGAGGTGGACCCTGGGAAGATTCCTCCCAGAAGAGTGGCCCCTGCAAAAGTTGTAAGGAAACCTATCACCGGAGCAGGGGTGAAGTAGAGGTTTGCGGGGGAAGAAGCCATGGACCTGGAAGCAAAAGATACAAAAAGGAAAGTGGACAAACAGGAAGAAGTAAAAAAACCTTCTCGCATAAGTACGGATGAGAGCGATAGTAGGCTGAGACCTAGTGTCTTTTTCTCGAATCCAGCCGGATTCAACAGTTCGAGAGTCCTACTACTTCGGTTGAATTTATGTCAAGTGGATCCGATGATGGTATGACCTGAATTAGAATGTCACCTCTAAAGAGAAAATATGCAAAGAGCTCTTGGAGAGAGCTACTTTTTCAGTTTTTTCTTAAATAAATAAATGATGTCGGGAATACTAAAGGTCTCCTCTCTTAATGTCAGGAGCATTAAGGGAGCAACTAGAAGAGCAGCCCTGTTTTTATATTTAGAGACATTTGACAGTGACATTATTTTCCTACAAGAATGTAGCATACATTTTTCTCTGAATTATGCAGAATTAAGAAGAGATTGGACGCAAGGACCCTCACTGTGGTCCGGCGACAACAGCAATAAAGCCTCTAGAGTCTGTATATTATTTAAAGGAAACAATTGCAAAATTATGTCATACATGCAACTAATTCCGGAAGGGCCTTGTTGGCTAATATAAAATATAACAACAAAGAAATAAATTTGCAGAATGCATACGCCTCACCTGAGATCCACGAGAGAGCCAAATTGCTGGAGGATGTGCAACCCTTCTTAACAGGTCAGACACCTATCATCATAGGTGGAGACTTCAATTGTGCACTGAAAGAGAAAGATAGAACTGGTGAACAACCAGGACGAATTGATAAAACAGTACAGCAGTTGAATAATCTGATTATGGATTTGAACCTAATAGATGTCTGGCCAAATACCAATGACAAAGACCCATGGTATACATGGAGCAATTCCCTTGTACAATTCAGGCTGGATTATTTTTTTATTTCTAAAGTCTTCAAGTCAAAAAATATGCGTTTGGAGGAAAACATTTTTTCTGACCATAAGATGATCCAAGCACAAATTGAAGTGACAGGTGGCGAAAAAGGCAAAGGCACATGGAGATTAAATGTGGACTTGATGGAAGACAAAAAATAAAGGATGATTTTGTTAACAATTATAAAAAGTGGGTCAGCTACAAAAAATGTTTTGCAACAACGTTAAAATGGTGGGAGTACGTGAAAACAAAAATTGAAGATTTCTCTTTTAAAGCTGGAATAAAAAAGGCTAAGGAAAAGAAGCAATGGTTTAAAGACTTAAACATAAAATTGCAGACTTACCTAAAGTTGGGAGAAGCCGGTGTGGATGTATCTGCACTAATCAAAAAAACAAAAAAAAATATCAAAAAGGCAATTTATAATAAACGGAAAGAGATAATTTTTAACAGTAAAGTCAAACATTTAGAGGAGAATCAAAAGTGTTTGCGCTATTTCTTTAAAAAAAACGTATGTGGGGAGCCGAGCCTGCAGCTGAAGTGGATGGCTATGTGAAGCTTCAGCTCCTCCACGCCTAAGCGTTTAAGACCAACTCAAAAGCAGTGACCCAGACCACGATGGTCAAGTATGGCAAGGAGAGGGGGCTTGACCCTCCAGATACACCGAGAATGCAAAAGGGCCAGCAAAACATGCAGCGTTTCTTCAAAAAGAAAGGCATACAGTCACCGAGCATCAGTGCCAAGATGGCGGCGGCAGAGGCGAGAGCTGAGGAGGGAGAGGAGTTGGAAGTGGACAGCATACAAGGAGAGGAGATGGAGGCTCAGAACTGTTCACCAGTGTCCAAATCCTTCTTAACCAAGGTACTGGGACAAGCGCTCGAGCGGGCAATTAGACCTGTCCTCATAGAATTGTCGGACATTAAAACAGAGCTCATGCAAATAGGGCACAGAGTAGAGGCCCTAGAGACCACAGACCAGGAGATTGTAACACACTCTGCAGGAATGGGGGAATATATGGAGATGCATATAGCGGAGCTCAACAGAGCGATGATAATGATAGAGGATCAGGAAAATCGTAGCAAAAGGCGCAACTTACATATAAAAGGGCTACCAGAGACATGGGCAGTTGAATCGCTACATAAAGTAGCCATGGAGATATTTACTGAGTTGCTGGGCCAAGAGGCTGCCTCATCGATAACAATAGAACGCATTCACAGAGCACTCAGACCAGCGCCGAAACCGTCTGAAATACTCAGAGATGTGGTGTGTGGCATTTTTTCGTCTGTGGACACTCCACGTATTTTATCCACGGCCAGAGAGAGAGGCCAGCTTACTTATGCAGGAGCTGACATAGCCATATATCAAGATATTGCACCATCCACATTGGCAAAACGCCCCATCATGAAACCGCTGCTAGAGGCCCTGAGAGCACAAAGAATACTGTACTCGTGGCTATACCACTTCGGTATCTCCATCCTTAAGAATGGAAAGAGGATAGCAATCCATACACCAGAGAACTTGGAAAATGCCTGGTCAATCCTAGGAATCCAACCTATTATTGTACCCACTTAGATTCCAGTAGTACAACCAGCTACACTACCACAACTACCATGTGTTGAGCCCTGGCAAAAGGTGTCTAAAGCCAAGACCAATAAGACGGCAAAATCTGTGAACAGACCCGCAACTCCCCCAACCTGAAGAACCGGAGCGGGGAAGGAGCTTTATCCCTTTAAGAGACGTTGACCACTTCCATGTATAACTGACCCACTAGATCAAATAAGTGGAGGAGGAATGGGTGGGCAGAGTGGACGAATGCAAGGAGACACTGGCCAACGGTCTATCAGTGTGTGTGTCCCCCTTTAGTTTTAAATCCTGTGATAGACTCATCTACTGCTAAGTCACATATCGCCCAAAAATATATTGGCAAACTGCATAGGAAACGCCAGGACCTCCACTTGGTAGATGTCTGGAGATGTCTCAACCCAAGAGTGAAATACTTCTCGTTTTACTCCAACCCACACAGATCTTATCAGAGACTGGACTATGTTCTAACATCTGCCTCTCTCCTGCCTCTTTTTAGCGCCACTCGGATAGGAAGTATCACCATCTCAGACCATGCTCCATGTAATGTGACTCTCCCACCCTGGCCTCTCTGCCTAGACGAGTCTGGAACTGGAGACTCAATGAATCTCTTTTGAACAACAAGCAACATTTTGAAAAGGTTTGAAAACTCAGGTTTACTTTGACTAACTCTCCTGCACACAGCACACACACAATAATCTGGGAGGCCTATAAGGCTTACATTAGGGGTATCTTTATATCTTTGGGTACCAAAGTCAAAAAAGACCAGCAGAAGGCCATAGATTCGCTCCTTGCACAGATAGCCACTGTAGAAAAACTAAACAAACGATCTACAAGCAGAGCCTTTCAAGAAGATCTTACAGAACTCAGGCTCCAACTACTCAAACTTCTATCACAGAGGGCTTCAAAGCAGATGTTATATTTTCAGCATTAAATATATGCACATGGTAATAAAGGAG
>CM065597.1:25280917-25497282 GCA_033119425.1 Bufotes viridis
GGCACCTGTGTTTCGCCATCATCAGAGACGTATGGACTCCGATGAGGTGGTATTCCCATGTCCTCATCATCAGGAAACATCAGTGGTTGAGCATCAATGCATTCTATGTCTTCCACCACTGGGGAAGGGCTAGGTGGGAAACCCTGCCAGCAGAGTGTTCAAACAGCATAAGAGACTGCTGCATAACTTGAAGCTCAGACAGTTTCCCTGATATGCATGGGGGTGATGTGACAGACTGATGGGCTTGGTTTTCAGGCGCCACCTGTGCGCTTTCTGCAGAAGACTGGGTGGGAGATAATGTTGTGAACGTGCTGGATCCACTGTCGGCCACCCAATTGACTAGCGCCTGTACCTGCTCAGGCCTTACTATCCTTAGAACGGCAGTGGGCCCCACCAAATATCGCTTTAAATTCTGTCGGGTACTGGAACCTGAGGTAGTTGGTTCACTAGGACGTGTGGCTATGGCAGAATGGCCACGTCCTCTCCCAGCACTAGAGGTACACTAACACCACCATGACCGTGTCCGCGTCCCTTACTAGATGTTTTCATCATTGCTACCGTTCACCAAGCACCACAATAAGAAAAAAAAATTTGGCCCAATGTATTGATTTCAAATTCAGGCCTTTTTTTACAGGCACCAAACACTATCTGCCTATTTATTTATGTAGCATATTACACTAATCCAGGCACAGCAGTAACCACTGATTTAGGGGAATATCAATTGTAGGCCTAGTATTTAGGCCCTGGATGAAAGGTATCCTTTTATGGGCAGATTTACACTTGGAGATGCACAGTAGCGTGTGAAAAAATATGTAGGATTATTCCTTCAGCAATTGTATTTTAACACTTTGTGTAATATACCCTTTGGCAAAGCTTCCATCCACAACCTTTAAAGAAAGGGATCCCTGTAGGCCAGTACCTAAGGGCAAGACGCAAAAAAAAAAGATGAAGAAGCTTTCAATAAGGAAAGCAATATTCTCTATTCTAGATTTCGGATGAGAGGATACCCGAAGAAAGTACTACACCGAGCATACAATAAGGTCAAAAATACCAATAGAGAAAATCTCCTTAAAAACAAGAGGAGACGGAGATAGAGTTATCAGATGTATAGGCACCTTTGATATTCAGAATAGGTGGGTTTATAATATTCTTAAAAGACACTGGCATATCCTGAGAGCGGACAAGGATCTAGGACAGATTCTACCAAGAAATCCCAGCGTCACATATAGACGGGGGACCAATTTGAAAGAGATGCTGGTACGAAGCCATTTCCAGAGAAGTTCAAAGAGTAAAGAAACATGGCTTAAAACTGTGGGATCCTATCCCTGTGGAGCATGTAGCTTCTGTAAATTCATGCTCCCCAAGAGAGAATTCACTAATCCGTACGATGGCAAAACATACAAATTCAGAGATTATATAAACTGTAGGAGCATGGGTGTTGTGTATGGAATTCAATGTAATTGTAACAAACTATATATTGGCAAAACCATCCAAGAGTTACGAAGGAGAATCTCCAAACATTTTAGTATTTTAAATACAAATGAAGAAACACCTCTATCTAGACATATACAGAACTACCATGATGGTAAAACCACAGGTCTAAAAATGTGGGGGATACAGAAAATTCAGGGTAGCCCTAGACAAGGTAGCATAGATTATAAACTACAACAGGAAGAGACTAAATGGATTTATCGTCTCCATTCTCTTGCACCGAATGGCATTAATGAAGGTTTTACTTTTGCCTCATTCTTATAAAGTATTGTTTAAAATGGAAATTCCAAGCCCTATAAGGGTTATATATAGCTTTTAAATGACAATATGAAAATAGAGGAACATGTTTCTTTGGGGGGGGCTCTCCCTTACAAAAAAGTTGAGTTATTATATAATTTGTGTAAGATTTTCCATATTTTGGTAGGTAATATCTTCCTAGGCGTTCCTTCTTTTGAAAGAGTATCCCCATAAAGTCTGGATAAATCTATGGACAGTGAATATTTTGGATTTCTAAGTACTAGCGCATGTGCAGATACTAGGACCTTTAAAGAAGAAATAATTTTTCGAGGTGTTAGCGCATGCGCATCTGGATAAATGATAATCTGAGATTTAAAGGCTTAGCGCATACGCTAAGATAGAAGTTTGAAAAATCAGAACAAATTCCGAGTACCGGCTTATGCGCGCAGATTAAACCAACAACATTTACAGATTCTAAGTACCAATACATGCGCAAAGACAAAGTCTGAGATGTGAGAATATTCTCTAAGAACTGGTGCATGCGCAAAATATTAACACAATGCAAAAAAAAATCCGTAAGTGTAGACGCATGCGCGATATCAGAGTTTGTAATGTGAGAAAAATCTCTAAGTACTAATGCATGCGCAAATAGACAAATGACTTTTGTAGAGTCTAAGTACTAGCACATGCGCAAAGGTAGAGGCTGAGATATGCGAATAAATTCTAAGTGCTAGCGCATGCGCAAGCCTGATGTGTAAGGAATTTTCCTAAGTATCGGCGCATGTGCATTTAATACGTACTGAAAGTTCTGAAGAACCTAAGTATCGGCGCATGCGCAAAGACGAGAATTGAAGACTTAAAAAATACTCAAAGTATAGACGCAGCCGCGGTGCCCACATTTGATGACGTCACAGATGTCGCCGCAATGACCATAAAAGGTACGGTATGTCTCTATACCTACAACTCACTGGCCAGAATGATGTTAGTCAATTGGGGAGACACAGCGATTGGACAGAATCGCGTTATCCGCCAAAACCGAGGGTTTATAGCTTGATCCCCGCCCCCCTTTTTCATTACCTGCATGTCATCCCCTGAAGACGCCGAGTATACGGCGAAACATGTAGGGATGCAGGATGAATGATTTTAGTTCAGGGAATGAAAGATAGGGACCTATTATTGGGAAATTGATATCAGAGAGTATTAGAATTAGTGTTTGTGCGAATATTTGAGACATAAAGGGTGGTTTATTGCCCCAGACAAGTCCAATATACAGAGGTATATGTGCACAAACACAAAGTTAGATCCCATAATCTGATCTCCCTGAGAAATTTTAAATGTGTGAGTTCCCAAGTACAAAGTTTATTATTAATGATTGATCAATAAAAGTGATATTTTATACTATTAGTCAGTGAGGTTGCAATAGTTACGCTCAGGTCCAAAGGACCATGTAAATTGTCAAATCAAGGAATGTCTCACCCTGACATTCAAAAGAGTAAATAGTGAAGGAAGGAATATTGATTGGCACACTATATCTGGGTCTATAGAAAGCAATTGCCAGCAATTTAAAATATTCACAAACAAATGTAATTATACATAAATGCAATAAAATATATCCCAAGATATATATAGTACCACAAATATATGTATGGCTGTGGATAAAAAGTCCTTATTGTAATATAATATATTATTTGATATAGTGCTATGATGCTATTGCAATAATCAGTCTATTACTCCAAATAACTTATAGGTCCCATACGATTTTGTTGTACCCCATATGTTAAAATTGTCACGATATGTAGCATAGAATCCCAATTTGGGTATGAGTTAGCTGTATCAACAATATTGAGTCCAATACAATTCTTTTAGGTCCAATATAGTTCTGTAAATTGCAATAATAAATGGCAGGTAATAATCCAAGTTCCCGGTATATGCCACAATTAAGGCACTGAGCTGATCACAGTCTAGGGAGGAATGTTTATTGGCAGTAAATCAATGTGACCGGCAGGATTTACATATGAAAGCGGCTGCTCCTTATCATACACTACAGCAGAGATTACCTGTATTCTTTTGGTTCAACGATCTACCTCCAGCGCTGGCCGTGGCGTCCCACGCGCCAAACCGCGGTATGGAGGGATCTTACCTAGGTGTCAGCTCCGCTCTGTTGTGTGTACTGAGATGCCTGTAAGATTGCGCTCGATGAGCGTGTTCTATCTGCTCCTGCTGCAGCTTTTTCCATCCTTCCTCGTGTAGTCAGTACCAGAAGAGTCTATCCCGGAGCGCTCCGACATCAATGGCAAAAGGAGGTCTTCATCTGTTGTAGTCCATAAGGGGGTCTTTTAGTAGCGAACCATACGCGTTTTGGGATACTAAGCTGGTCCCTTCATCAGTGGCAAAGCCCCCCCTGTATCAGATCATCATTCTTATACCCTCTCTTTGCCCCCTCTTTGCATTGAAGCATATCCAAAAGGTGGACTGGATCCATATTTTGGTGTTAAATATGGGGTACAATAGCAAATGGACTCAGTATGGGCGAGGTAGCAAAAAGAGAAAATCTGTATTACTAATAATATAAAACAAATATACAAAATATATATATAAAAAAAGGGTCAAAAAATTTCAAAAATGCTAACTATTTATTATAAATAGGAATAATAGAGAGAAACTAAAATATGCAGAGAAATAAGATCAACACTTGGGATAATCTCAAATACTGAACGGTCAGGTAATGCGGTGCATTGTCCATTAGGGTACAATATATAGTTTATGTATATAATAGTAGTGGGTATAATTATTAAATATCTCCATAATGCCTCCGTAATGCAATCCATATTTTGTGATAAAGGGGATACATTGAATGTAGGAATAATATAGGAACAACCAAATATTCCTTCAGTGATGTTCTAAAGCAGTGTGGGCGGGTCCACAGCCGGCAAGGGACCAAAGAGAAAGAAAATAACCATTGGTTCCGGAGTCCGCGAATGGGCCTGGTCCCACTACCTATAGGAAACCAAAATCTCCATATCCGCATCGAGGCCTTTGGGGACTAGGGAGTTGAAATAAAAATTCTTCTAGATTCTAATCTAGACATACGACATATATGATCCCCACCCTCCAATGTTTCTCTATTTTTCTGATGCTATGAATTTAAGTCCAGTAGGGTCTTTACCATGTGCTTCCTTGAAATGACGAGACAATGTGTGTTTCTCATAGCCGTTTTTATGCTTGGTAATATGTTCTGACACTCTCTTTTTAAAGTTCTTTAAGTTCTTCCGACATATTGTCTGTCGCATGGACATTGTATCAGATAAATAACATTAGTAGAATTACACGTTAAGCAATCTTTATTTTATGAACATATGAACTCGTTGTGGATTTTACTGTAACTGTCTTTTTTTAAAAAGATGTGACACGGCAATTGAGACATCTCCCACATCTGAAAAAGCCGGCAAGGTTCGGTCCATTTTTGTAGTAGGTTGACTTTTTTGTTAGCCCCCACGGTTAAACATACTATCTGTAGGCCCAAATTAGGGCCTTAGTAAATGTGATAGTTGGTGTCACTGGTAACAAAGTGCCTATGACCTTATCATTCCTAATATGGTGCCAATGTTTATTGATAATCCGGCGAATCTCTCTATACTTGGCATTATGGGAAAGTATTAGGCGAATGTATCCTCTGTTTGTGTATTTGGTGATGTCTCATCTTCTCTAAAGAAATCCTGTCTATTTAAATCTCGTACTTTATTCAGAGCATTGTCTATAGTTGTTACAGGGTATTGTTTGTCAAGGACTTGTTGCTGCGTCTGTTTGGCTTTCTAATTTCTGGATCTTCAAATAATAACTGATGATAACCGACTTAGGCCCCATTCACACGTCCGTATTTTAGTCCGCATCTATTCCGCAATTCTGTGGAATGGATGCGGACCCATTCATTGTGAATGGGGCCGGACGTGATGCGGAGAGCACACTATGTGCTCTCCGTCTGCATTTGCAGAGCCGCGGCCCCGAACTTCCGCGTTTCGGCCCCGAAACATCCGCTGCATGCCTCGCAAAGATAGTGCATGTCCTATTCTTGCCCGGAGTCTGCGGACAAGAATAGGCATCTCTATGGGGAGTGCGGATCCAAAACACACCACGGACGTGTAAACGGGGCCTTATATGTAAGACATTTTAAAAAGCCGTTAATAAAAATAGCTATATATCCCATACTAGTTGTCACTTACCTAAATGGCTGCTAAATATTCAGTTTGGCCAATTCAGACGCATAAAAAGAAACTCCATGAGAGAAGAAGATTTTGAGATATAAGCTAAAAAGACGCGGCAATTAAAGACGCCGGATTATCAATAAACATTGGCACCATATTAGGAATCAGGGCCGGGCCGACACAGAGGCTGGGTAGGCTCCAGCCTCAGGGCGCTCCAGCCTCAGGGCGCAGCAGGGGCCGGAGACCGGAGTCAAACACTTTAATTTATAAGTCCCCCAGGCCAGACTAGTGGCGAGCCGGCGAGCGCTTGAGTTGTGCGAGTGAGTGCCGAGTGCGACAGTGCGGAGTGCGGACTGCAGTTAAAAGACAGGATCCAGGAGGGAGCTGGCAGCGGCCGGGAGAACTGTGGGCGGGCCCAGAGCGTGAGCGACCATGATGCGTCACGCTGATGTCACGCTGCACCAGGCAGAGCCCGCCCACTGACTGAGTTCTTCTCCCGTCTCCCGCGCCTGCTGCCTTCTCCAAGTTCTCCCTCAGCTCAGGCAGCCTGCACAGCTGCCCTGGTGTGGACTGTAGTCTGCGGAGGTGCAGACCATGCAGAGCTCGGCCACGCTACAGCAGAGGTAGGAGGAGAGGAGGGGGACAAGTTACAACATGGGGAGGGGGAGAATAAAGAGCATGACAACATGGCGGGGGCAGAAGAAAGAGCATGACAACATGGGGGAGAAGAAAGAGCATGAAAAGATGGGGAGAATGACAGGGGGCAGAAAGAGCATGACAGCATGACAAGAAGAGGGGATTATGACAAGAGGGGGGGAGAATGACAAGAGGGGGAGAGCATGACAAATTACTATGTGGGGGCACTGCTGTGTGGTTGTGGGGGGCAGTGTGGCGGACATTACTGTGTGGGGGGCAGTGTGGCGGACATTACTGTGTGGGGACCAGTGTGGCGGACATTACTGTGTGGGGGACACTACAGTGTGGGGTGGCATTATACAAAAGCTCTGCAGATGCAACTCCCATGTATTGGGTCACCACAATTTGGGTGGTCATTCACTAAATGAACCCTGTTATGGGGAGAATCTGTGGATGACACATATTTGTCATCCACAGACACCCCCACTCCCCAAAACAGGGTTAATTTACTGAATGACCACCAATAAAAGAGGTGGGGGTCACATATGCTATTTCATAATGACAGCAGGGCTCGTGCAGTGTGACTGGATTCTACTACACCCCCTACCTATTCCCCAATAACAGTGTCATCCATCACAGATCCCCCATAGCAGTGTCATCCTCAAGTTGGAAGGGGGCGCACTAGGCAGCTCAGCCTCTGTTGGTGGTGGACCTTGTCCCAGCCCTGTTAGGAATGATAAGGTCATAGGCACTTTGTTACCAGTGACACCAACTATCACATTTACTACAGATAGCCCCCACGGTTAAACACATACTAACAAAAAAGTCAA
Source organism: Bufotes viridis (assembly GCA_033119425.1). Lineage (NCBI taxonomy): Eukaryota > Metazoa > Chordata > Amphibia > Anura > Bufonidae > Bufotes > Bufotes viridis. Next base: position 25,288,314 of record CM065597.1, read on the forward strand.
CCTACTACAAAAATGGACGAACCTTGCCGGCTTTTTCACATGTGGGAGATGTCTCAATTGCCATGTCACATATTTTCAAAAAGACAGTTAGTCAAATCTAGCAACGAGTTCATATATTCATAAAATAAAAGTTTTTTAAAATTAAGTTATTTTGAGTAATAGACTGATTACTGCAATAGCATCATAGGACTATATCAAATAATATATTATATTACAATAAGGACTTTTTATCCACAGCCATACATATATTTGTGGTAATATATATATCTTGGGACATATTTTATTGCATTTTATTTATTAATAAAAAAATTGTGAATATTTTAAATTGCTGGAAATTGCTGGCAATTGCTTTCTATAGACCCTGATATAGTGTGCCAATCAATATTCCTTCCTTCACTATTATATCTTGAAAATCCTTTACCCTGGGTTCACACCTGAGCGTTTCTGGAGACGCGTATTACGCGAGTTTTCTTGACGCGTCATAGTGCAGCCGTTTTGCAAATAGGAAACCCGCGGCTCATGCTGCAGTGTCAGTGACTCTGGAGACTCAATTGAAAAAGGCATATCTACACTTTAACTTCTAACTTTAACGTTTCTACGCGCTGCCTCCCATTGAAGTCTATGGGTGCAACCGCATGATAAAACGCCCCAAAGAAGCCTCAAGAACTTCTTTGAGTGGAGGCGTTTACAGCGCGCTCAAACGCGCTGTAAACACGCTCAGGTGAGAACCATGCCCATAGGGAAACATGAGTTTTCTTCTGTTTAGCGCTTTACAGCTAACGCGCTGTAAAAACGCGCAAGTGTGAACTGGAGGGTTAGTGACGATATCAGTAGAAAAATAAATATACATTCGCCATTCAGCTGCTGCACTTATATCTTAAAAACCTTTATTGACATATATCAGTAGAAAATAAAATATATTCAGTGTTCACTGTTGCAGTTATATGCGGTAAAGCCTTTAGTGGCGTATTTCTGTACCAAAAATCAAGATATATTCAGCGCTCAGCGCTGCAGTTATATGTAGTGTTAAGCCTGAATATTTTCATTGCGAATTTTTATCGTGGAATATCGGCACTTCTGGAATTCGAGAATATTTAGAATACAGTGATACATATTCATAGAAACGAATATTCGTCTATTTTTTTTTCATCTGAACCCATTACCTGTCTGCTTCTGCTTGTGGGCCAATGTGAGAAATATCATAGTCTGTAGTGAATTAGAATATTCTTCATTATTTTATTTATTTTATATTATGCGAAAAATCGGCAATGTAATATTCACTGCTAATCGCGTAAGGGCGGAGTTATGGCAACTTTCTATTGGGATGGCTTGCTAATTGCGAATATGGATATAGTGTGATATAGTTTTAAAAACGAATATTCATATTTTTTTCATCTAAACCCATTAGTAAATGTAATGGGTTCAGATGAAAAAAAGACGAATATTCGTTTTTAAAATATATATCACACTATATTCTACATATTCGCGAATTCTAGCAAGCCATCCCAATAGGAAAGTTGCCTATAAAGTTGCGGTATGGACTGAATTACGTTCTGTTGAAATTTTGTATTTACGCTTTCCCACACTGCGCGATAACGTGATGACGCTCCATAAGAGCGGCGCACCAATACAGGTGAATACACTATGCACTAACCCAGCACAAAAATGCAAACTAATTCATACCAGCCCGCATCTAGTGGAGAAAAACTTGTATTCAGCATTAAGTGCTGCACTTATATGCTGAGTTAAATCCTTCTGAATTATTTTGGCTGAGAAAAACTTGTATTCGGGCATTAAGCACTGCACTTATATGCAGTAAAATCTTTTTTTGAATAATTCTGGTGGAAATGCAAATTTCCACCTCCTCCACTAACTTCCTCATCTCTTCATTATCATCGGACACACAAACTTTACCTCCCAGCTATAGAGTATATATATATAAGTGATGCCAGCACCACTTAGGAGCAGAATAAAGGTAAATTACACTGCCAGCCTGTTAATGGGAATTACAGCATGATACCACAACTCATTTGACATTTAGCAAGAGTTTAAAGTGCCCACATATAGCACACATAGTAGTGGGGACACTGCATCAAGATGCAATCAGGCGTGGATCAGCCAGGATTTCACACACCAATGCCTGATGCATCAGACTAGATCATCCATGGTGCCACACCAACAATTTGACAAAAGAGACCATTTTCTTCTGGCTACCTGCCTCAGCTACTATTCTGATGCTGTTACCTGCCTAATGCCACACATCTGATGCCAAGTGCTCATTCTTTCACCCACCATCTTCAACGGGTACTGATATTGCCATCCACCTCCACAGTATGTCACCTTGCCACTCTGTGGCCTCCTGGATGCCGCCATCTCCAGACTATGTCATTGTGCCGCTCTGTGGTCTCCCTCATACTGCCGCCACCTCCAGACTCTGTCATTGTGCCACTCTCTGGCCTACTCATGCTGCTGCCACCTCCACACTTTGTCATTGTGCCGCTCTGTGGAATCCTCATGCTGCTGCCACCTCAAGACTCTGTCATCGTGCCGCTCCGTGGTATCCCCGTGCTGCTGCTGCCACCTCCAGACTCTCGCTATTGTGCCACTCTCTGGCCTACTTATGCTGCTGCTCCTCCACACTTTGTCATTGTGCCACTCTCTGGCCTACTCATGCTGCTGCCACCTCCAGACTCTGTCATTGGGCCACTCTGTGGCCTATTCATGCTGCTGCCACCTCCAGACTCTGTCATTGTGCCACTCTGTGGTCTCCCTAATGCTGCCACCACCTACAGACTCGGTCATTGTGCCATTCAGTAGCTCTCCTCCATACTGCTTCCACCTCCAGACTCTGTCATTGGGCCACTCTGTGGTCTCCTCATACTGCTTCCACCTCACCACTATGTCAAAATGTAGGTCCACTCTGTGGTACTTCTCATGCTGTTCCCACCCTCCCCACTTCATGACTGGTCCACTAGTGTGGCTTTCGGCCTTATATGGACATCATCATTTAGTTTGACACTTCTTCGGATCTGTCATAAGGAAGGAAAAGCGAGACGCACAACAGATCCTGTCTGTGTAGCGGTTTTACAGCCTGTATGGTCCCATCAGAAGTGATTTGGTAGCCAAAAGCAAGAGTGGGTACAAAACACAGAAGACATGCAAATATCAGGATCTGTTCTTTGTGGGCTATTGTTCTGACGGTTTAGAGGAAGGCTAAAATAATCGGTGACGTCTCAACACAAACTTATTGCTGAAACCCTCTCCACTCTGTCGGAGGGGGTGGGAGGGGAGCTCTTCTGCATAAGTGTTTAATAGAACAGGTTCTGTAGACATCTATGTGGAATCAGCTGACAATAGTTTGAAAGGAGCGCTTCTTCTTGGACGATAACATCTACCTGTAAGGCTGAGTTGATACTTGAGTTATTTGGTCGGTTTGGCCCCGTGACTGCCCAAATAAGTGAAGTGTGCATGTCGCCGCAATGACCATAAAAGGTACGGTATGTCTCTATACCTACAACTCACTGGCCAGAATGATGTTAGTCAATTGGGGAGACACAGCGATTGGACAGAATCGCGTTATCCGCCAAAAACCGAGGGTTTATAGCTTGATCCCCGCCCCTTTTTCATTACCTGCATGTCATCTCCGACAGATGCCGAGTATACTGCGAAACATGTAGGGATGCAGGATGAATGATTTTAGTTCAGGGAATGAAAGATAGGGACCTATTATTGGGAAATTGATATCAGAGAGTATTAGAATTAGTGTTTGTGCGAATATTTGAGACATAAAGAGTGGTTTATTGCCCCAGACAAGTCCAATATACAGAGGTATATGTGCACAAACACAAAGTTAGATCCCATAATCTGATCTCCCTGAGAAATTTTAAATGTGTGAGTTCCCAAGTACAAAGTTTATTATTAATGATTGATCAATAAAAGTGATATTTTATACTATTAGTCAGTGAGGTTGCAATAGTGACGCTCAGGTCCAAAAGACCATGTAAATTGTCAAATCAAGGAATGTCTCACCCTGACATTCAAAAGAGTAAATAGTGAAGGAAGGAATATTGATTGGCACACTATATCTGGGTCTATAGAAAGCAATTGCCAGCAATTTAAAATATTCACAAACAAATGTAATTATACATAAAATGCAATAAAATATATCCCAAGATATATATAGTACCACAAATATATGTATGGCTGTGGATAAAAAGTCCTTATTGTAATATAATATATTATTTGATATAGTGCTATGATGCTATTGCAATAATCAGTCTATTACTCCAAATAACTTATAGGTCCCATACGATTTTGTTGTACCCCATATGTTAAAATTGTCACGATATGTAGCATAGAATCCCAATTTGGGTATGAGTTAGCTGTATCAACAATATTGAGTCCAATACAATTCTTTTAGGTCCAATATAGTTCTGTAAATTGCAATAATAAATGGCAGGTAATAATCCAAGTTCCCGGTATATGCCACAATTAAGGCACTGAGCTGATCACAGTCTAGGGAGGAATGTTTATTGGCAGTAAATCAATGTGACCGGCAGGATTTACATATGAAAGCGGCTGCTCCTTATCATACACTACAGCAGAGATTACCTGTATTCTTTTTGGTTCAACGATCTACCTCCAGCGCTGGCCGTGGGCGTCCCACGCGCCAACCGCGGTATGGAGGATCTCACGAGGTGTCAGCTCCGCTCTGTTGTGTTGTACTGAGATGCTCAGGAAGATTAGCGCCGATGAGCGTGTCCTATCTGCTCCTGCTGCAGCTTTTTCCATCCTTCCTCGTGTAGTCAGTACCAGAAGAGTCTATCCCGAGCGCTCTGACATCAATGGCAAAAGGAGGTTTTCATCTGTTGTAGTCCATAAGGGGGTCTTTTAGTAGCGAACCATACGCGCTTTGGGATACTAAGCTGGTCCCTTCATCAGTGGCAAAGCCCCCTGTATCAGATCATCATTCTTATACCCTCTCTTGCCCCTCTCTTGCATTGAAGCATATCCAAAAGGTGGACTGGATCCATATTTTGGTGTTAAATATGGGGTACAATAGCAAATGGACTCAGTATGGGCGAGGTAGCAAAAAGAGAAAATCTGTATTACTAATAATATAAAACAAATATACAAAATATATATATAAAAAAAGGGTCAAAAAATTTCAAAAATGCTAACTATTTATTATAAATAGGAATAATAGAGAGAAACTAAAATATGCAGAGAAATAAGATCAACACTTGGGATAATCTCAAATACTGAACGGTCAGGTAATGCGGTGCATTGTCCATTAGGGTACAATATATAGTTTATGTTATATAATAGTAGTGGGTATAATTATTAAATATCTCCATAATGCCTCCGTAATGCAATCCATATTTTGTGATAAAGGGGATACATTGAATGTAGGAATAATATAGGAACAACCAAATATTCCTTCAGTGATGTTCTAAAGCAGTGTGGGGGCGGGTCCACAGCCGGCAAGGGACCAAAGAGAAAGAAAATAACCATTGGTTCCGAGTCCGCGAATGGGCCCGGTCCCACTACCTATAGGAAACCAAAAATCTCCATATCCGCATCGAGGCCTTTGGGGACTAGGGAGTTGAAATAAAAATTCTTCTAGATTCTAATCTAGACATACGACATATATGATCCCCACCCCTCCAATGTTTCTCTATTTTTTCTAAGGCTATGAATTTAAGTCCAGTAGGGTCTTTACCATGTGCTTCCTTGAAATGACGAGACAATGTGTGTTTCTCATAGCCGTTTTTTATGTTGGTAATATGTTCTGACACTCTCTTTTTTTAAAGTTCTTTAAGTTCTTCCGACATATTGTCTGTCGCATGGACATTGTATCAGATAAATAACATTAGTAGAATTACACGTTAAGCAATCTTTTATTTTATGAACATATGAACTCGTTGTGGATTTTACTGTAACTGTCTTTTTTTAAAAAGATGTGACACGGCAATTGAGACATCTCCCACATCTGAAAAAGCCGGCAAGGTTCGTCCATTTTTGTAGTAGGTTGACTTTTTTGTTAGCCCCCACGGTTAAACATACTATCTGTAGGCCCAAATTCGGGGCCTTAGTAAATGTGATAGTTGGTGTCACTGGTAACAAAGTGCCTATGACCTTATCATTCCTAATATGGTGCCAATGTTTATTGATAATCCGGCGAATCTCTCTATACTTGGCATTATGGGAAAGTATTAGGCGAATGTTATCCTCTGTTTGTGTATTTGGTGATGTCTCATCTTCTCTAAAGAAATCCTGTCTATTTAAATCTCGTACTTTATTCAGAGCATTGTCTATAGTTGTTACAGGGTATTGTTTGTCAAGGACTTGTTGCTGCGTCTGTTTGGCTTTCTAATTTCTGGATCTTCAAATAATAACTGATGATAACCGACTTAGGCCCCATTCACACGTCCGTATTTTAGTCCGCATCTATTCCGCAATTCTGTGGAATGGATGCGGACCCATTCATTGTGAATGGGGCCGGACGTGATGCGGAGAGCACACTATGTGCTCTCCGCTTCCGCATTTGCAGAGCCGCGGCCCCGAACTTCCGCGTTTCGGCCCCGAAACATCCGCCCGCGGCTCCGCAAAAGATAGTGCATGTCCTATTCTTGCCCGGAGTCTGCGGACAAGAATAGGCATCTCTATGGGGAGTCGGATCCAAACACACCACGGACGGTAAACGGGGCCTTATATGTAAGACATTTTAAAAGCCGTTAATAAAAATAGCTATATATCCCATACTAGTTGTCACTTACCTAAATGGCTGCTAAATATTCAGTTTGGCCAATTCAGACGCATAAAAAGAAACTCCATGAGAGAAGAAGATTTTGAGATATAAGCTAAAAAGACGCGGCAATTAAAGACGCCGGATTATCAATAAACATTGGCACCATATTAGGAATCAGGGCCGGGCCGACACAGAGGCTGGGTAGGCTCCAGCCTCAGGGCGCTCCAGCCTCAGGGCGCAGCAGGGGCCGGAGACCGGAGTCAAACACTTTAATTTATAAGTCCCCCAGGCCAGACTAGTGGCGAGCCGGCGAGCGCTTGAGTTGTGCGAGTGAGTGCCGAGTGCGACAGTGCGGAGTGCGGACTGCGGACTGCAGTTAAAAGACAGGATCCAGGAGGGAGCTGGCAGCGGCCGGGAGAACTGTGGGCGGGCCCAGAGCGTGAGCGACCATGATGCGTCACGCTGAGCCCGCCCACTGACTGAGTTCTTCTCCCGTCTCCCGCGCCTGCTGCCTTCTCCAAGTTCTCCCTCAGCTCAGGCAGCCTGCCCAGCTGCCCTGGTGTGGACTGTAGTCTGCGGAGGTGCAGACCATGCAGAGCTCGGCCACGCTACAGCAGAGGTAGGAGGAGAGGAGGGGACAAGTTACAACATGGGGAGGGGGAGAATAAAGAGCATGACAACATGGCGGGGGCAGAAGAAAGAGCATGACAACATGGGGGAGAAGAAAGAGCATGAAAAGATGGGGAGAATGACAGGGGGCAGAAAGAGCATGACAGCATGACAAGAAGAGGGGATTATGACAAGAGGGGGGAGAATGACAAGAGGGGAGAGCATGACAAATTACTATGTGGGGCACTGCTGTGTGGTTGTGGGGGCAGTGTGGCGGACATTACTGTGTGGGGGGCAGTGTGGCGGACATTACTGTGTGGGGACCAGTGTGGCGGACATTACTGTGTGGGGACACTACAGTGTGGGGTGGCATTATACAAAAGCTCTGCAGATGCAACTCCCATGTATTGGGTCACCACATTTGGGTGGTCATTCACTAAATGAACCCTGTTATGGGAGAATCTGTGGATGACACATATTTGTCATCCACAGACACCCCCACCCCCCAAAACAGGGTTAATTTACTGAATGACCACCAATAAAAGAGGTGGGGGTCACATATGCTATTTCATAATGACAGCAGGGCTCGTGCAGTGTGACTGGATTCTACTACACCCCCTACCTATTCCCCAATAACAGTGTCATCCATCACAGATCCCCCATAGCAGTGTCATCCTCAAGTTGGAAGGGGGCGCACTTAGGCAGCTCAGCCTCTGTTGGTGGTGGACCTTGTCCCAGCCCTGTTAGGAATGATAAGGTCATAGGCACTTTGTTACCAGTGACACCAACTATCACATTTACTACAGATAGCCCCCACGGTTAAACATACTAACAAAAAAGTCAACCTACTACAAAAATGGACGAACCTTGCCGGCTTTTTCACATGTGGGAGATGTCTCAATTGCCATGTCACATATTTTCAAAAAAAGACAGTTAGTCAAATCCACAACGAGTTCATATATTCATAAAATAAAAGTTTTTTAAAATTAAGTTATTTTGAGTAATAGACTGATTACTGCAATAGCATCATAGGACTATATCAAATAATATATTATATTACAATAAGGACTTTTTATCCACAGCCATACATATATTTGTGGTACTATATATATCTTGGGACATATTTTATTGCATTTTATTTATTAATAAAAAAAATTGTGAATATTTTAAATTGCTGGAAATTGCTGGCAATTGCTTTCTATAGACCCTGATATAGTGTGCCAATCAATATTCCTTCCTTCACTATTATATCTTGAAAATCCTTTACCCTGGGTTCACACCTGAGCGTTTCTGAGACGCGCGTATTACGCGAGTTTTTGACGCGCGTATTACAGCGCGTTTTTGCAAATAGGAAACCCGCGTCATACGCGTGTTCGTGACTCTGGAGACCAATTGAAAAAGGCATATCTACACTTTAACTCTAACTTTAACGTTTTACGCGCGTTCCCATTGAAGTCTATGGGTGCAAACGCGCGACAAAACGCCCCAAAGAAGCTCAAGAACTTCTTTGAGTGTAGGGCGTTTTACAGCGCGTTCAAACGCGCTGTAAAACGCTCAGGTGAGAACCATGCCCATAGGGAAACATGAGTTTTCTTCTGTTTAGCGTTTTACAGCGAACGCGCTGTAAAACGCGCAAGTGTGAACTGAGGGTTAGTGACGTATATCAGTAGAAAAATAAATATACATTCGCCATTCGCTGCTGCACTTATATCTTAAAAAACCTTTATTGACATATATCAGTAGAAAAATAAAAATATATTCAGTGTTCACTGTTGCAGTTATATGCGGTAAAGCCTTTAGTGGCGTATTTCTGTACAAAAATCAAGATATATTCAGCGTTCAGCGCTGCAGTTATATGTAGTGTTAAGCCTGAATATTTTCATTGCGAATTTTTATCGTGAATATCGGCACTTCTGGAATTCGAGAATATTTAGAATACAGTGATACATATTCATAGAAACGAATATTCGTCTATTTTTTTTTCATCTGAACCCATTACCTGTCTGCTTCTTGCTTGTGGGCCAATGTGAGAAATATCATAGTCTGTAGTGAATTAGAATATTCTTCATTATTTTATTTATTTTATATTATGCGAAAAATCGGCAATGTAATATTCACGTTAATCGCGTAAGGGCGGGTTATGGCAACTTTCCTATTGGGATGGCTTGCTAGAATTCGCGAATATGTAGAATATAGTGTGATATATATTTTTAAAAACGAATATTCATATTTTTTTTTCATCTAAACCCATTAGTAAATGTAATGGGTTCAGATGAAAAAAAAAAAGACGAATATTCGTTTTTTAAAATATATATCACACTATATTCTACATATTCGCGAATTCTAGCAAGCCATCCCAATAGGAAAGTTGCCTATAAAGTTGCGGTATGGACTGAATTACGTTCTGTTGAAATTTTGTATTTACGTTTCCCACACTGCGCGATAACGTGATGACGTCCATAAGAGCGGCGCACCAATACAGGTGAATACACTATGCACTAACCCAGCACAAAAATGCAAACTAATTCATACCAGCCCGCATCTAGTGGAGAAAAAACTTGTATTCAGCATTAAGTGCTGCACTTATATGCGGTTAAATCCTTCTTGAATTATTTTGGCTGAGAAAAAACTTGTATTCGGCATTAAGCACTGCACTTATATGCAGTAAAATCTTTTTTGAATAATTTCGGTGGAAATGCAAATTTCCACCTCCTCCACTAACTTCCTCATCTCTTCATTATCATCGGACACACAAACTTTACCCCCCAGCTATATATATATATATATAAGTGATGCCAGCACCACTTAGGAGCGAATAAAGGTAAATTACACTGCCAGCCTGTTAATGGGAATTACAGCATGATACCACAACTCATTTGACATTTAGCAAGAGTTTAAAGTGCCCACATATAGCACACATAGTGGGGGACACTGCATCAAGATGAATCAGGCGTGGATCAGCCAGGATTTCCACACACCAATGCCTGATGCATCAGACTAGATCATCCATGGTGCCACACCAACAATTTGACAAAAGAGACCATTTTCTTCTGGCTACCTGCCTCAGCTACTATTCTGATGCTGTTACCTGCCTAATGCCACACATCTGATGCCAAGTGCTCATTCTTTCACCCACCATCTTCAACGGGTACTGATATTGCCATCCACCTCCACAGTATGTCACCTTGCCACTCTGTGGCCTCCTGATGCCGCCATCTCCAGACTATGTCATTGTGCCGCTCTGTGGTCTCCTCATACTGCCGCCACCTCCAGACTCTGTCATTGTGCCACTCTCTGGCCTACTCATGCTGCTGCCACCTCCACACTTTGTCATTGTGCCGCTCTGTGGAATCCTCATGCTGCTGCCACCTCAAGACTCTGTCATTGTGCCGCTCTGTGGTATCCTCATGCTGCTGCCACCTCCAGACTCTGTTATTGTGCCACTCTCTGGCCTACTTATGCTGCTGCTCCTCCACACTTTGTCATTGTGCCACTCTCTGGCCTACTCATGCTGCTGCCACCTCCAGACTCTGTCATTGGGCCACTCTGTGGCCTATTCATGCTGCTGCCACCTCCAGACTCTGTCATTGTGCCACTCTGTGGTCTCCTAATGCTGCCACCACCTACAGACTCGGTCATTGTGCCATTCAGTGGCCTCCTCATACTGCTTCCACCTCCAGACTCTGTCATTGGGCCACTCTGTGGTCTCCTCATACTGCTTCCACCTCACCACTATGTCAAAATGTAGGTCCACTCTGTGTACTTCTCATGCTGTTCCCACCCTCCCCACTTCATGACTGGTCCACTAGTGTGGCTTTCGGCCTTATATGACATCATCATTTAGTTGACACTTCTTCGGATCTGTCATAAGGAAGGAAAAACGAGACGCACAACAGATCCTGTCTGTGTAGCGGTTTTACAGCCTGTATGGTCCCATCAGAAGTGATTTGGTAGCCAAAAGCAAGAGTGGGTACAAAACACAGAAGACATGCAAATATCAGGATCTGTTCTTTGTGGGCTATTGTTCTGACGGTTTAGAGGAAGGCTAAAATAATCGGTGACGTCTACACAAACTTACTGCTGAAACCCTCTCCACTCTGTCGGAGGGGGGTGGGAGTGGGGGGCTCTTCTTGCATAAGTGTTTAATAGAACAGGTTCTGTAGACATCTATGTGGAATCAGCTGACAATAGTTTGAAAGGAGCGCGCTTCTTCTTGACGATAACATCTACCTGTAAGGCTGAGTTGATACTTGAGTTATTTGGTCGGTTTTGGCCCCGTGACTGCCCAAATAAGTGAAGTGTGCAGTAATTCTAAGAGTGACCCCTGTCATCTGCATGTCATACGGACTCACAGTATAATTTCACTACCAAAGCAGACTCCCTATGCGTGTTACTGCAAGGCACAGTGTTCTACACCACTATAAAGGCTCTCAGCAGCCAGGAAATAGCCTTTTTTTACGTAATTCGCCGTGAATATATTCCGATCGAATCAAATTTTTCCCCAAAAATTTGGCGAAACGTCAAATCGAATTTTTGAAAAATTCACTCATCACTAATTGCCACGTCCAAAAAGTCCAAACTACTAAAATATAAAAAAAATATTAAAAAAAGCGCGATTCACCATTTTTTTTCACCATGTCCCAGCAAAAAATGGGATAGGACTGTTTTATTATGGGCCGGACGTTCCATAAAATGCGGAATGCACTTGGCTTTTTTGGTGTTTTTTTTGCGTGGTATCGAGTATCGCAATACTTTTTTATGGTATCGAAACCGAATCAAAATTTTGGCACCGAGACAACCCTAGAAGAAAGTTAGGATGGATGGGTTAACGAATACACAGAGTGAAGTGGTTTGGCAGAGTTTACATGGGGTGTTACCAGTAAGAGAGTTTCAGAGGAATCGTGGATTAAGAAGTGATGTGTGTCCAAAGGAGGGTTGTGGTGGAAGTGAGAGTATTGTACATTTATTTTGGAATTGTAAGTTTGCGACAGAGTTGATTCGAAGAATGGGACAATTATGTAAAGAAATAACGGATTAGTTTGTTATCTTTTCAGTTATTTATGTTTGGTTTGGGTATGAGGGATGGAGGAGAGAGTGTTGTGGTTGTTGTTGGCTTGTATAAAAGAAGTGTTGTGGGATGTAAGGAATGTATATGTGTTTAAGAGGAAAGAATTGACAGTCAGAGATAGTGTACGAATGGTATTAGGAAAGTTGTATGTGTGTTATTTGTGGGATAAAAAAGGAAAGGAGAGGTTAATGCAGAAGGAATATGGAAAGTGAAGAAGTGGATTAATGTAGTAGATTGCTATTAATCTTGAATTGTACCTTTTTGTGAATATATCAGGAAAACAAAAATAAAATTGTTACCAGATGATGATGGGTGGGAGGAAGTATGATTGGTAGTTTATTGCTTGTATAGTATCCCCATCTGAGGGGGGGGGGGGGGGGGGGATTGGCCTTGTATGTCTCATTGTGCATAAGGTTGCCACTGTAAGGTATGCTGATTGTATCTGTCTCATGGATAGGGTGTTGGCTTGCACACACCTGGCTTTTGGCGTACAGCCTTTGTGTTGTATGTTAAAGATAATAATTTATCGTAGTTTTAGAGGTAATATAAACACTATAGAGAGATATTATTAATAATAGTTAGGCTAGTAACCTATAAAAAAAGCAATTAGCGATAGAATGAAAAGACTATAGATGATAGGTACCATAATAATAACAGAAATAAGCTATTGATAATAAATAGGAGAAGATTATGGAAGCATAAAATAGTTAATAAAGCAAATGTGTACGTAGAAAAAAATAATAAGGGTAGAGTCAAAGGGTTAACAACCAAAAGGGTGTGTGTTTAAACAGATAAAGGTTGATAATAGTTTCATATAGTATAATAAATGGCATTTTAGAAAGTTTAAACAGTGATTTATTAGGTAATTAAGTTAATTGTTTTCCTTACTCTTTCCTTGAATTTTAGTAAACAGAGTTGCGTCTTTAATTGGGTCATTAACCCCTAGGGACATGGCCCTATTTCACCTTAAGGACCAGGCCATTTTTTGCAAATCTGACATGTATCAATTTAAGTGTGAATAACTTTAAAACGCTTTTACTTACCCAGGCCGTTCTGAGACCATTTTTTCGTCACATATTGTACTTTATGACACTGCTAAAAAATTTCCAAAAAAGTTAATTTTTTTGTATAAAAAAATACCAAATTTACCAAAAATTTAGAACAATTTGCAAATTTCAAAGTTTAAAATTCTCTACTTCTAAAATACATAGTAATACCCCAAAAATAGTTATTACTTTACATTTCACATATGTCTACTTCATGTTTGGAGCATTTTGGGAATGCCATTTTATTTTTGGGGGATGTTACAAGCCTTAGAAGTTTAGAAGCAAATTTAGACATTTTTCATTTAGATTTTCCAAAACCCACTTTTTAAGGATCAGTTCAGGTCTGAAGTCATTTTGGGAGGCTTACATAATAGAAACCACCTAAAAATGACCCCATTTTAGAAACTAAACCCCTCAAAGTATTCAAAACTGATTTTACAGACTTTGTTAACAAGAATTAATGGAAAATGGAGATAACATTTCAGAATTTAGATTTTTTTGAACATTTTCCATTTTAATCCATTTTTTCCAGGAATAAATCAAGGGTTAACTGCCAAACAAAACTCAATATGGGTTGCCCTGATTCTGTACTTTTCAGAAACACCCCATATGTGGTTATAAACTACTGTTTGGCCAAACGGCAGGGCATAGAAGGAGAGGAACACCATATGGTTTTTGGAAGGCAGATTTTGCAGGACTGTTTTTTTTACACCACGTCCCATTTCAAGTCCCCTTGATGCACCCCTAGAATAGAAATTCCCAAAAAGTGACTCCATCTAAGAATGTCACCTCAAGGTATTTTTTTTATTTATTTTATCTCCTTTTGCCAATAACTCTTGTGGAACACCTAAAGGGTTAACAAAGTTTGTAAAATCAGTTTGAAATACCTTGAGGGTGTAGTTTCTTAGATGGGGTCACTTTGTTGCAGTTTTACATCAGGGGGGCTTCAAATGGGACATGGCGTAAATAAACCAGTCCATGAAAATCTGCCTTCCAAAAACCATATGGTGTTCCTTCTCTTCTGAGCCCTGCCGTGTCCCTGCACAACAGTTTACGACCACATATGGGGTGTTTCTGCAAACTACAGAATTAGGGCAATAAATATTGAGTTTTGTTTGGCTGTTAACCCTTGCTTTATTACCTGAAAAAATAGATTCAAATGGAAAATTTGCCCAAAAACGGGTGTTTTTTTTTTTAACACTGTTCATCCGAGGGGTTGGGTCAAATGTTATTTTTATAGGGCAGATTTTTACGGATGCAGCAATACCTAATATGTTTTTTTTTTACATTTAGATTTTACACTATATTATTATTTTAGAAGCAAAAAAAAAACAATTTTAGTATCTCCGTAGCCTGAGAGCTACAGTTTTTTTATTTTTTGGGTGATTGTCTTTTTTGCTAGATGAGATGGCGCTTTTAATGGCACTATTTTGGGGGCATATGACTTTTTGATTGCTCGCTATTACACTTTTTATGATCTAAGTGTACAGTTCTGGGCTCCCGTGAACAAGGCAGACATAGCAGAGCTAGAGAGGGTTCAGAGGAGGGCAACTAAAGTAATAACTGGAATGGGGCAACTACAGTACCCTGAAAGGGTATCAAAATTAGGGTTATTCACTCTAGAAAAAAGACGACTGAGGGGAGATCTAATAACTATGTATAAATATATCAGGGGTCAGTACAGAGATCTCTCCACTCATCTATTTATCCCCATGACTGTGACTGTGACGAGGAGACATCCTCTGCGTCTGGAGGAAAGAAGGTTTGTACACAAACATAGAAAAGGGTTCTTCACGGTAAGAGCAGTGAGACTATGGAACTCTCTGCCTGAGGAGGGGGTGATGGTGAGTACAATAAAGGAATTCAAGAGGGGACTGGATGTATTTCTGGAGTGTAATAATATTACAGGTTATAGCTACTAGAGAGGGGTCGTTGATCCAGGGAGTTATTCTGATGCCTGATTGGAGTCGGGAAGGAATTTTTTCCCCTTAAGTGGGGAAAATTGGCTCTACCTCACAGGGGTTTTTTGCCTTCCTCTGGATCAACTTGCAGGAAACAGGTCGAACTGGATGGACAAATGTCTTTTTTCGGCCTCATATACTATGTTACTATGTTACTAAGTTGACAAAAAATGGCTTTTTTTACGTTTGTTTTTTGTTTGTTTTTTACGGAGTTTATCCGAGGGGTTAGTTCAAATGTTATTTTTATAGAGCACATTGTTACGGACATGGCAATACCTAATATGACTACTTTTAGTATTTTATTGGTTTCAGTTTGACATCATCATCCAACCAACCAAAAAAAAATTGTCTCCCCACATTCTAAAAGTCTTTTTTTTTTTTTGGGTTGGGCGACTGTCTTATGTAGGGGCTCATTTTTTGCGGGATAAAATGGCAGTTTGAATGGCACTATTTTGAGGGACATTTGACTTTTTGATGACGTGCTATTACAATTTTTGGGATCTAAGGTGACAAAAAAATAAATGTTTACATCGTTTAAATTTTTTTTTTTTAAGGGCGTTTGTCCGAGGGGTTAGATAATATTTTGTTTTTATAGATCAGATTATTAAGGACGCGACGATGCCCAATATGTATGGCTCTCAGACTTTGGAGACACTAAAACAACATTTTTTCAGTTGTTTTCGTGTCTCCAAAGTCTGAGAGCCATAATTTTATGTATTTTCTAGGGGATTGTCTGGGATTATATAACTCCATGGAAGTGTAATACTCCCTGAAGCAACCAATAACGCAGAGGCCCGGATGATCGGGGCACGTGTCACATCTTATTGGCCTTGGCAGTAGCTGCCTGACACTGGTTTTTACAGCTTAGTTTTCTATTTATTAAAATTCCTAGATCCTTTTCCATGTCAGTGTTACTGAGTGTTTTACCATTTAGTATGTACGGGTGACTTGCATTATTCCTTCCTATGTGCATAACTTTACATTTGTCAGTGTTAAACCTCATCTGCCATGTAATGATTAGTCAGGTGTGTACCACGTAACAATGTGGTCTCATAGTAAGATCTGTATGGAGACTTCACTCTGCAATAACTACTACCATCATCATCGCTGATGTACATAACATTACAATATAAAATGTAAATAACATTACATTACATAAAACAATTGCAGAAAACCCCCAGGTAAAAAGAAGATGGCTTGGTGCCACTGAGTGAAGTATGAATGAATTGCATGCAGAGACTGAAGGCTGTGGAGGTGATGGACCATAGGTTGGAGATCATGGCACAGGCCTGTGCAGAGCTGAGAAGGAGATCTTTAGCAGAGAGTGAGCTCCTTTGGCAAGCGTGGCCTGGAGCAAGGATGTTGGAGTGAATGGTGGGCTCTCAAGTAACCAGTTGTGGTCAGGATAGCTGATTGAATTAGGCAATGTAGGAGGTGGACTCGATAGAGTTCCATGTTAGCCTCCACCTAGAGTAAGTGGTGACAACCTGAGTGCATCATCAGTCCAAGTTTTTAGCTTGGTATAGTTCACAGGGGCTGTGGAAATAGCCTGGTGAGGGAACCAATGTTGAGGACACGCAGTTCTCTGCTGAAAAACGGGGAAGGGGATAGGGTTAGTGCCAGTGAAATAGCCACAGTGAGGTCTGGTTCCTCTGTAGGCCTGAGAGCTAGTCTTGTAGTACAGTTCTGAACTGTAGTGAGTGGAGTAGTGAGTAGTGAGTAGTGAGCAGCTATCACATGGAGAATGTTTCCCGGAATGAACAAGCTCAAGTGAAAAAGGACAAAGTCAAGCAAATATTTACCAAAATTTTAACTGTATCAAAAATCTTGCAGTTGTCAAGACTTTTTCCCCTTGGTGAACATGCGGGGGCATGACGGTTGTGGTAATCCATGATTTTATTTCAACGCCAGGAAACTCTAGCCTTAAAAAAATGCATCAGGAAAGATGAAATTTTGCTTAGGAAATAAAGATGTTATTGAAGCATAGTTACAAAGGGGTTAAGTCCTGCACCGTAGGAATGTGAGTGTGGTCTGCAGGGTGGGAGTCCATAGAAGTATATGAGTGACGTGACAGGTGCATGTACATACAAACTTCACGCAATTGCCACACTGGGTGAAAAACATCACATAACGTGTTTCTGTTATCCTGTATTTTTACCCCTGCACTTGCTGCACCAGCTTGGAGCCTAATATTTTGCTGTAGCTTTCGCAGTCCATGATCCTCCTCTGTTACTCCCCTTCTAGAGTCACAGTAGCTGAGAGGAACGTGCACAAGTTCTGGCTGCTCTGCTGCGTCTATTTCTGTCGGCGAAGATCATCTGTGTGCGCCCTTGTCAGATGACCCAGAAAGGACGAGTGAAGCACAGAGCAGCACAGCAATCGGCACCATGAGGAATTATTTGGTAGGTGGAATACTTACTTGTATAACCCTTGAAATGTTACTATAGGATTACTGCTAACATGCATAGTACCACCTGCAGAGTATCAGACTTTCAGACTGTCGCCGCTACATAATGTGGGCTATAAGAAAGGGGAATGGACTGACAACAGCTCAGGGTGCCACAAATTCTCACTTCCCATGGCCCTTATAATCAGGAGGGTCTTATAAATTAGAATTTAGAGATTTGCTGTTTGTGGTCAGAGCTGCGGTATAGTGAGGGCAATGGGGTAGTCCCCAGGAGAATCAGCCACCTTGAGGATCTAGAGGGTCACCACCACCCTTCCTGCCAGTTCATCTAATCAGCTCCACCAAGCATTTTCTAGTAATGGCCCTGACATTTTCAGGATCACCACCTTTAAGGGAAACTTGGTCTCCTGATACTTTAGGTTTAGGCCACACACTACAGCAATGCAATCTTGGGGAGATGGTCTCTGTGCAGCCAAGTACCACATGGCCACAAGATGCCGCAGCAGGCACATGTTAACTGATTAGAACCAAATTTTTATTCAGCATTCATAGTTAAGGGTATTTGTCCAGCCACCTCGCAGCATGCTTGCCATGCTGCAGCCAGACCTCTGGGGCCGGGCCCAGGGGCGGAATGGCCATAGATCTTACAGGGAAATTTCCCGGTGAGCCAATGCCCAGGGAGCCACCTGGGCCCTCCTCACAGCGGGCCAGTGGAAATTATTAGGGATGTATTTTGTGCTCCTTGCAGTATTTTGTGATGGACTGTGGTATTTGGCTCTGTTGGGGTGGTATAATGTACCACAATATGGTATTGCTGGCCCTGCCTTCCGTCAATTTGAACTCAACTACAAAACAAGGCCACTTTTAGTATTTTTTCCAGAGCCATTTTAAGTTCCCAGTCCGCTCCCGGCTGGGCCGGCCTTCTGGCAGTACACATGTACAAGCGTTAGTACGGATCCGGCAAACCTAACGCTAGTGTGAAAGTAGCCTAATTAAAGTTAAAGCTCTCAAAACCTGTTGGGCCTAGAGGGCTCCACCGGTGGTAAACAGAAATATTATAGTATTTGATTATTTGAATCCACACTGTGTCTCCATGAAAAAACAGTAATATATACTGGAGAGTGAATCTGGATCGCACATCCTCAGCACTATGCTTTTGATATAACGACTGTCTCAGCATAATTATGTGGCATATCCACCCAATTTGTAATACATTGTATGCTGTGCAAAAGATGCACCATGAAAAAACAGTACCTAAAATATATCAGATAGTGAGATGATGTCATCAACATCTCTCAGTAGTGCAGCCTCAGGCTTTGGGCCTGCAATCTCAAGTGATCAGATCTCAGTATAGAAGGAAGATAGTAAGTGTATCTCCGTGAATTGTGAGATCCAGGAATAACATAGGCTTAGCATGGCTTAGGTGCATAAAAAGTTGATGATATAGAGAGATTTTATATATATATTGTGGGGAGTCGCTCTGGTAGATAGCGGTGCGGGTGCAGTACCGAGGCAAAACAAGGAGTCCAGCATGTGCAGTAAACAGTGTTTTATTCACACTTGCACAACATAAATCAAAAACAGTCTCTTGGTGATAGTTCACACATAACAGAAATAACGTGGCCAAACAAAAACAGGCCAACACAGGGTTCAGTCACCTGGGAGGTTTAGGTGAGGGTTCACACCTAGCAGTCGGCCCAGCCGCAGGAGATTCCACCTTCAAGTTGCAGGGAAACACACCACCTTGTTGAGCTCTTTCCTCCAGATCAGAGAATTCCACAACAGTGTTAGCAGCTCCAGGACAATCACAGCCCAGCTGCTGAAGCTGGCTGAGTTTTTAAACCCAGCCCAAAACCAGGACTGGGTCGTGGGGAGCAGCCACCCACCCTACACTTTAGCTGCTCCCCGGTAAGAGCCGGCCCGGATCGGCTTTGCAGCCATGCTATTTAAAACTATGTCAGTAGCACTAGCTGCTGCTGACATTAACAAAAACGGCTCTCACCTCACCAAGGCTATGAACCTCGGTGACACATACCTGCCATCCACGACGGCACCCTGCACCTTACCACACACACCCCCCCCTTTGTTCAACCCTGAGGGGGTGGACACATGTGAGGCAGTGGACGCGGAAAGGGCATCTGCATTCCCCTGCAAGCGGCCTGCCCTATGTTCCACGGAGAACTTGAAGTTCTGCAGGGATAGGAACCACCTGGTGACCCGAGCATTCCTCTCCTTGGCCTGGCTCATCCACTTGAGAGGGGAATGGTCGGTCACCAGACGGAACCTCCTCCCTAACAGGTAGTAGCGGAGAGATTCGAGTGCCCACTTGATAGCCAGGCACTCCCTCTCCACTATGCTATACCTGGTCTCGGCGGGACTGAGCTTACGGCTCAGGAAGACAACGGGATGTTCTTCCCGTTGACCTGCTGAGACAGCACAGCACCGAGGCCTACCTCCGAGGCGTCGGTCTGTACGACAAACTCCCGGTTGAAGTCGGGTGTCACCAAAACCGGGGACCCACAGAGGGCCGACTTCAACGCGGAGAAAGCCTCCTCCGCCTTCTCACTCCAGCTAACCTTCCCAGACTTTCGCCCTTCAATAGGTCTGTCAACGGCGCTGCTATTGTGGCAAAGTGGGGCACAAACCGCATGTAGTAGCCTACCATTCCCAGGAAGGACTTTACCTGCCTGGCAGTGACCAGTCGGGGCCAGTTACGTATGGCTTCCACTTTAGTTACCTGCGGCTTGATGACTCCCGCCCAATTACATATCCCAGGTATTTGGTCTCTTCCAACCCAATCGCACACTTCTTTGGATTGGCGGTTAGACCAGCTTTCCTCAGGGCATCCACTACCGCCTGCACTTTGGGCAAATGGCTTTCCCAGTCGGTGCTGTGGATGATTACATCGTCTAAGTAGGCCGAGGCGTACCGACGATGAGGTCGCAGCACAATATCCATTAACCTTTGGAAGGTGGCGGGGCGCCATGCAGGCCAAAGGGTAACACCTTATAATGATACAGGCCCTGCGGGGTAACAAAAGCAGTTTTTTCCTTGGCCGACTCTGTTAAGGGTACTTGCCAGTATCCTTTAGTGAGGTCTAGCACAGAAAAATAACGGGCTTGCCCTAAATTCTCAACAAGCTCGTCTACCCGGGGCATGGGATACGCCTCGAACTTGGACACTTCATTTAATTTGCGAAAATTGTTGCAGAACCGCAACGTCCCATCCGGCTTGGGTATCAGGACTATGGGACTAGCCCACTCACTTTTCGACTCCTCAATGACATCGAGCTTCAACATTACTTGCACTTCCTCCGCGATGGCCCGTCGCCGAGCCTCGGGTACCCGGTATGGTTTTAACCGGATCTTGGCCTGAGGCTCAGTGACGATGTCATGTTGGATGAGAGACGTGCGGCCAGGGAGGTCCGAGAACACATCCGTGTTCCGACTGATGAACTCCCTGACTTCCTGAACTTGTTTAGAAGACAGGCTGTCTGCAATTTTTACCGTGGTTACTGCTTCACAGGCCTCGAACTGTGGGGCTGGACCCTTCTCACCTAGAAGCCCTGGCCGGGGGCTGTTGTCGTCGGCCATGTTCCTATCTTTCCACGGCTTTAGTAAATTCACGTGGTACACCTGCTCCGGCTTGCGCCGCCCTGGCTGGTGTACCTTGTAATTTACTTCCCTACCTTCTCGATCACCTCATAGGGGCCCTGCCACCTAGCTAGGAACTTGCTGTCAAGGGTGGGTACCAGAACCAAAACCCGATCTCCCGGATTGAAGTCCCGCACCCGAGCCTGACGATTATACACCCTACTTTGGGCTTGTTGCGCTGCCTCCATATGCTCCCCGGACCAGCGGCAACACCCTTTCCATCCGTTCCTGCATATTCAATGACACTTTTGTGGGGGACAGGTTGCTGTTCCCACGCTTCCTTGGCAATATCCAACAGGCCTCGAGGGTGTCTGCCATAAAGCAGTTCGAAGGGCGAGAACCCAGTAGAGGCCTGGGGCACCTCTCGCACTGCGAACATGAGATAGGGCAGAAGCAGGTCCCAGTCCTTCCCATCTCTAGACACCACCCTTTATAACATATTTTTTAAAGTTTGGTTAAACCTCTTGACAAGACCGTCTGTTTGCGGATGGTAAACGGACGTCCGTAACTGCTTTATACGCAACAATTTACACAGTTCCCTCATAACTTTGGACATAAAAGGGGTCCCTTGGTCTGTCAGAACCTCTTTTGGCAGGCCCACACGGGAAAACATTTCCATTAACTCTTTGGCAATGAGCTTAGCTGAGGTATGTCGCAGAGGCACCGCCTCCGGATACCGAGTTGCATAGTCGAGAACTACCAGAATGTGTTGGTGGCCCCTGGCAGACTTTGGTACAGGCCCAATTAGATCCATAGCGATTCGCTCAAACGGGACCTCAATAATTGGAAGAGGTACCAGAGGACTACGGAAATGTGGCTGGGGGCTATTTATCTGACAGGTCGGACAGGACTTACAATAATTTTCTACCTCCTTGAACACACCGGGCCAATAAAACCGCTGCAGTATGCGGTCCTGGGTTTTCTGCCACCCCAAGTGTCCCCCAAGAACATGTTGGTGGGCAAGCTCCATAACCAGCTTGCGATATGCGGTGGGCACCACCAACTGTTCAACGGGCTCACCTCGGATTTGGTTCACCCGATACAACATATCCTGAAGAACAATAAATCGTGGGAACATTAATTCAGCCCCAGGTTTCTGGGGTTTACCATCAATTATTATGACACTTTCCCAGGCCCTGGTTAGGGTTTGGTCCCGGTGTTGTGCAGTCCCAAAATTTTCCCCGGAGACATTGAGGTCTGCCAACTCAGGTCCCGGTGGCAAGTCCTCCGTGTCTCCCACCATTACACTCAGTGGGGTTGTCTCCCCCTCTACCGCAGCAGTGGTGGTCACCCCTACCGCAGGCCCTTCGGACTCGGGCTCCCAGGGCTCTGGCCTCCCACTGGAACCAGGCCACTCTGCTAGGGTTACCCCTGTCTCAGGACTATTAGTCACTTTCACCTCAGGCCATAGTGACGGAAAACCAGGGAAGTCTCTCCCAATTATTAGTTCATAAGGTAGCTTGGCGGAGATCGCCACTTCACAAGTCCATGTGCCGGCCGCCGTGGACAGAGACATTACAGCCGTGGGATAGTCCTTTAAGTCTCCGTGTATGCACACCACACCAACTTTCCGGCCCGTATACTGGGAGGGCTGTACCAGGGCGGCACTTACCAGGGTTACTAGGCTCCCTGAGTCCAGCAGCGCCACTGCAAGATTATCACCGACTTGCACCTGGCACAGATGACGATTGTCTATTGTCTCGGGGTGCCGGTCGCACACAGTCTCCGGGCATACATGGAAGCCCGGTACCCATAATTAGTCTCCATGGGTTCTCCCCACTGTGGACAGTCGGCCCTCACATGGCCAGGCTCATGACACCGCCAGCAGACTATCGGGCCGGGTCTACAGGGGGTACACCCCGAGCAGGTTTCTCGGGTACCAGTCGTCGGGACTGGATGGGAGACCTCCGGGTTTGACCGGCCCTCCCAACAACACCCCCTTTCAAGGTTTTTGTGGCCTCATAGCGCTCCACGAGGTCGACCATGTCCAGGGCATTAGTGGGTGATACTTGGCCGATCCAATGCTGAAGGGGGTACGGCAAGGCCCTCCAGAACATGTCAGCCAGCAGACGGTCCAGCATAGCAGCCGGACTTAGAATATCAGGCTGCAGCCATTTTTGCAACCTGTGCAGTAACTCATAGTACTGCGGCCGGGCGGGTTCAGCCGCTTTAAAGTCCCACTGGTGGACCCGCTGAGCCCGGACTAACACGTTCACCCCCAGTCTGGCCAGGATCTCCCCTTCACCGTGGGGTAATCAGCAGCCTGGTCATCTGCCAAATCAGAGAATACCTGCTGGGGTCCGGACGCCAGAAACGGAGCGACCACTTCAGCCCACTGGTCACGGGGTAACTTCTCCCTCACGGCCACCTTTTCAAAGACCGCCAGATATGTCTCAACGTCGTCTGAGGGGTCATCTTTGGGATCGCCGCACGGACCGCTTTCCGGGCATCATGGACGTGTTGGGACGCTCCTGCCGTTTGCAAAGCCATCACGTGTTGTAAAAGCAGCTGATTAGTCTCCTGCTGCTGCTTGTTAGCCTCCCGCTGCTGCAAGTTAGCCTCCACAAGGGCTTTTACAACTGCCTCCATTTTGTCAGGGATCACAGGCTGCAACTTTGCCGGCCTAATATAGGACATCCAGTCGTGCCCAGCAGAAATAAAAAATTTTCGGCGTTCACGCCAGCCTCACTGCGCATGCCCGCATCCTCCACCAAATGTGGGGAGTCGCTCTGGTAGATAGCGGTGCGGGTGCAGTACCGAGGCAAAACAAGGAGTCCAGCATGTGCAGTAAACAGTGTTTTATTCACACTTGCACAACATAAATGAAAAACAGTCTCTTGGTGATAGTTCACACATAACAGAAATAACGTGGCCAAACAAAAACAGGCCAACACAGGGTTCAGTCACCTGGGAGGTTTAGGTGAGGGTTCACACCTAGCAGTCGGCCCAGCCGCAGGAGATTCCACCTTCAAGTTGCAGGGAAACACACCACCTTGTTGAGCTCTTTCCTCCAGATCAGAGAATTCCACAACAGTGTTAGCAGCTCCAGGACAATCACAGCCCAGCTGCTGAAGCTGGCTGAATTTTTAAACCCAGCCCAAAACCAGGACAGCCACCCACCCTACACTTTAGCTGCTCCCGGTAAGAGCCGGCCCGGATCGGCTTTGCAGCCATGCTATTTAAAACTATGTCAGTAGCACTAGCTGCTGCTGACATTAACAAAAACGGCTCTCACCTCACCGAGGCTATGAACCTCGGTGACACATACCTGCCATCCACGACGGCACCCTGCACCTTACCACAATATATATATATAGTAGTAGAAAGGGCACGGCAGCACTCCAGTAAAGTGAAAAAAGTGAATCTGTTTATTCCCCAAAGATGCAGCAACGTTTCGACTGTTGTGCAGTCTTTGTCAAGCCATGGCTTGACAAAGACTGCACAGCAGTCGAAACGTTGCTGCATCTTTGGGGAATAAACAGATTCACTTTTTTCACTTTACTGGAGTGCTGCCGTGCCCTTTCTACTACTACATTTTGGATTACCAGTGCGTATCCCGGCAAAGGAATTGCACCCGTTCTCACTTGTGGAGTGTGCTGCTATCTCATTTTCTATTTTTTCTATATATATATATATATATATATATATATATATAAACATACACAGTCAGATAAGGAACAGTCACCTTAGGCTGTGAACAAACTAGCAAAGCTCCCCATCAACTAGTTCTCAACATTGCAGCTGGCTGACGCCAATATGATACAGAGAGAGGTTATAGTCACAGAACATGATCTTACCCTGATGATGTCTTCAATGGAGCTGGATCTCTTTTTGTTACATGCTTAGATGTCTTTTACTTTCCTGGCCTCTCCTAGCTCCTCCTAAAGGTCTTCAGTGTGCAGTGCTACCTGATACCACTAACCAACTACAGTACAAGCAATTTAAGGAAAATAACTACTAAAAAAAACAACTTTCCACACAGTAAGAAACATGTTCCACATGTTGAATGTACACTAAAGGACTGCTCAAGTTCATGGACTTTTTATTGTTACATTATATATCATGAGTTGTGATAATCCAAAGAAAGTCGGATAAAGCTCTTCGTACCTTTACAGATTTTGGGGCAGAGGATCTCAAGAGCCTTTTCCACATCTGGTCGTGTACAGATGCAAAACCGTGTTGCAGAGAAACAGAAAATATTTCAGGTATTGATTCTCCAAGTAACTCAGTTCTTTCCTGGTATTATACAACAAGAAGTCATTGCTTAGTAAGGGTAAGAACAATCTGTCTAGGTGCAGCCAAAACTTAGCCCACGTAGTCAATGGGTGCCCGATTTTAAAAGTAATGCCTCAGTTTCACCCACATAATCAAGTGCAGTGGCCGGGTTTGGGGTGGCCCCAATGCTACGCTGGCTCTTCCAGACACCGTTGAGGTGTTACCATGTGTTCCTGCTTTCCGGAAGGGATGGTAAGGCGTGATGCACCCCAATGGCAAATAAGTCCAGAGAGTCAGGGTCTGCAGTAAACTAGTGTGCTTTTTACTGGAGGAATTCAGGTACAAAACAATACCGGCGAGGCATAGGGCTGGCTTCTCCAGTCTCCTCCTGTACAGAAGAAGGGTTTGATGCTGAGGAAAGGCCTGAGCTAGCTGTCCCTCTTTCTCTTCAGAAGGCTGGTACCCTGGTCCGAGGCTGGTGATCCAGGGTCTGTCACAGCGTATCCCCGTCTTAGTTTCTTCTTCTAGTCACTCAGGTAGTCTGGCAGAGTCTTCTCCTCTAAGCACTGTTCCCTAACTGCAGAACACTAGGGGCTCTGACTGCTCTCCTTATATACAGTTTTTGCTAGACTTGAAGCTTTTAGTGGGAGGGGTGGAGAAACTCTGCACAAACAGATACATTGTTTCAGCTCCTGTCTGGTATGGACTTACATTAAAGCTTCAATGATACTCAATGGCAATGACAGAGCAGTTTTTCTAGACATAACATAGCTAAAACCAGACATTTAAAGGGTCAGACTGTCTTCTTTTGGTGGTAAACAAGTCTGGGTTTTTCCCTCCAAAACATGGTCTTCTTTAAACCCTATCGCAGCTGTGGAAAATTACCAGCTTCTCAATCAAAGCCCTAACAGTCTCTCAGTATTCATTAACCATTTCCACAGAGCCAAGTAAATCCAGTGATAATGAACAGGATATATATCACAGCAGATCTATAAAATGCAGTTACACAGTAATAAACAGATAAAATGAACCCTTTTAGGTGAAATAAAGTAAGAAGTTTTAACTTTGCATAGGGGAAATAGGCACGTGTCCAAAAATGTCCAAATGTCACTGCTCCGGGGCACTACACAAGTGGCCATTGGTAAGCAGAGTAGTTTGTATGTGCTACTTTTGCCTGAACAGACAGAGATGATGTGACCATACAAAAAGAGATAATGCCATAAAGAGAAGAAAGAGATGATGTTGCCAAATAGACAGATATGATGCCACTAAGAAGACAGAGGCAATACCACGATGTAAACAGAGTTGTCGTCACCAAGTTTACAGAGAAGATGACACGAAGTAGGCAGAGATGAATCCACCATGTAGACAGAGATGATGCCACCATGTAGAAAGAGTTGATGTCACCAAGTAGACAGACAAGATGATCCCAAGTAGACAGACATAATGCCACAAAGTAGAGACAAATTGCATCAACAAGTAGGCAGATCCTATGCCACCAAATAGTCAGAAGGTTTCACAAAGTAGCTAGAGATCATGCCACCAAGTTGTCATTTGATTGATCTGTTCTGTATATTTCCATTTCACCGTGTATAATGACTGCCTGCTTTATGTTTTCTAGGCTGACAATGGCTTACCAGTTCATCTGAAAGGAGGTTCAGGAGATCTCATTCTCTACCGAATTACAATGGGCATCACGATTGGAGGTAGACAACAGCCTTAAAATACAACTTTGCTGCAGGGTAACACCAGGCCACTACCTCTTGGAGTAGTCTCTGCTCAAGTGACTTCTGACCCATGGGGGTCAAGAGACAATGGTGCACAGCACTGAGGAATCAGGCAAAACTGTAGTTCGGGACAGACTGAGGTCAGGCAAAGTACTTGCAATCCAATAAACAGTCTGTGGTCAAGGCGGGCAGCTCAGGGTCAGTACAGAGATCAGGCAGAGGTAAGGTCAGCCAGAAAAGGGTCAAATCTGGGAAATGGGCAAAAGTTGGTACAGTCAGACAAACATATAACAGCACATCTTAGCAGGACATTAGCAGACTAGAACCTATTTCTCAGGAACCTCTCTAAATTGAAAGGGGGCCATAAAGCGGTTGTGTCATCTCAGACTTTAATGGCATATCACTAGAGTCAAAGTCAGACAGAGGTGAGACCCGCACCTATCTCAAGAACGGGCTCCCTAAAGTGAAGGAGAGCGCACCTTACATATGCAGCATGCCGGAGGGGCACCGCACAAACACGGCCTCAGATCCATTCACTTCTACGGGACTGCCGGAGATAACCAAGCCGGTGCTCAGCTATTTTCTGCTCTCCGCTCACTTTAGGGGTCCTGTTCTTCAGCTAGGTTCGGATCCCTGTGGTGGGATCCACACCTATCTGACATTGGTGGAATAGCCTAGCGATATGCCACCTATGCCTAAGATGAGAAAACCCATTAAGCACCACGAGGTAGCCAGCCATAGGCTGGTGAAGATTAGGTTGGGTTAATGCTAGACCTTCAAGAGCAAGTGGGGTGTGCACACCCGATGGGCAGGAGAAAAGAGGCCTGGCAGGCAGGTAGCACGCCGCAGCCTGCGTGGAGGGACAGAGCTACTCTGGTGGCCGGGCTTGCTAGAAAAGATGGGAGAAAGAGAGCAGAGTCAGTGCTGCCGGGGATCGGAGGGCTGTAGTGGGTGAGCAGAGCCGCTGCTGTAACAAACCAGAACCCTATTACTGTTTGGGAAGCCTAATTTATTCTTTACCATTAGGCTGCACAGAGCCCTGACCTCAGCCCATCCATCACCTTTAAGAAGAACTGGCACTGGGTTCTCTCATCCAACATCAGTGTCTTACCTCACAAATGTTCTCATGGTTGAATGAAGATAAATTCCCTCCAAAATCATGTAGAAAGGCTTCTCAGAAGAGCATATTCACTAACTTTGTAGTAGGCCCTGCCCCTCTGGTTATCTTGTTGCTCCAGCATCATCCCCACCTGCCCATGGGTATGATAGCCACCATGTAGCCATAGATTAACCATGACATGGGTGATGAGCTGAAAATACTCTGTCTATAATATATCATGTGATGGTTGGAGGAAGCCATTAATGACGTTCTTTTTACAGGGAGCCTCCTGGCCTTCAGCAATATTGTCATGGCATCCTTACCCCATAAGAAGTGACAAGAACCTCAGCAACATCAGCTTGATAGAGAATGATGTTCCATTAAAAGCCTTCTTGTGCTTGCCATTTGTCTCTGTCGTCTATCTAGGGAAATTCCTTGTCTAGTCTACGAAATGGAAAACTCTAAACTATACATGATGGACTCATCTATGTAAATATTGTATCCTGACACAATTTTTACCACAGTTTCTAATGGTTCTTTACCAACTATCATAAAATGCAAGGATCTCTGAAGTTCCACCTTCATGACTATAGGTGGGTCTATCACTACTTTAAATTAGGGAGTTGATAAGTTCCATTTAAGGGGATTCTACTGCTAAAAAGGGAGGGGTTCTTCTCCAGGGAACCCATCTGTCAAAATGGATGTGTACGAGTACCCCATACTGTATATTCTGAAATGAATACCATGGCTACCGTTTAGAGCATCACCACTTTACTTTTTAATAGAAAAAATACCACACAGTCTTTACAAAGTTGGTACATTGAAAATTGTGATGCCATAAAAGTATAGGCACCCTCTGCCCACACCTAACTGAATCACATGTACACACAAGGCACAAGCAATAAGGTATACAGTTCACTTAGAACCATTGTGGTGGGCCTCGGCATCAGGAATGAGCTCAGGGTGAAGGTTCGGGGAGATGAAGACAATGCAAAGGGAACAAAAAGTAGAGATCTCTAGAACAACCTCAGGATAGATTAAAGGACGTCCAGGCCATGAGACACAATCTGTGGTATGGTTCCTCTATCTCCCTTCCTAAAAGAAAATGAGGGTCACTCAGGAGAAGACAACCCCCTAACCAGGTTAACAAAAAAGCACACCAACACATTAGATGTGGCTATGCCTCTGAAGGACTGAAGATTTCCATTTATCTGAGCATCCTGCGAACCACCCACCAATTACTACAGTGGGACCCTCAATGACTAACCTCACACTTGAGGAACCTGTAGTCTAAAATGGTAATTTTTTGCTTGAGAAAATAGAAATATGTGCAAGGACCTTCCAAAACGTTATACGATGTAGATCACTACTTGGATTTATGAATCAGGGGAAGTTAAGAACCCACTTTTATTAGTTACTCTTGTCAGGTTTGGGTAGAGCTCTTCCTAATACAGAAGACTCCATTCCTGATCTTTAGCTACTGAACATATAGTCCACATTAGGCTTGATCGTGAGGCTGGCATACACAAGAGTAGATGTTTTAAGCGTATGATTCTCTTATGGTGTATCCGTGGCCTTCTACATATAGAGCCTGAGCCCTAGAGATATTTTTATAGGGTTTGGATATGATGACTCTCATAGGACTCTCACGAATTTTCTAGCAGACGGTCCCGATTAGACGACACATAATGGAGGAAGAAATCAAACACTCTTGAGAATCTTTTTGGCCTTAGTATTTGCATCCTGTATTCGATCCTGATTTACTGCAACCTGGAACACAAATAAATATTTTTTAAGGCATTGTAAACAGAAGGTCCTTAGCCCGTTCTAAATGTATGGTGTATTCCAAGTGTCTCCATCACACCTTTTCGATAATTTTTTCCACGTGTTTGTTCTGGATATCGATTTCATTTCCAACATCCAGCGCCATGCTGCGGAGATTGCCCAGGATGCTGCCAACTTGGTTGAGGTTCTCCTCCATTTCATCTTCTCGTGAATCCTTTGTTATCCTACAGCAGAAGAATATCTGTAGGTTAACGTATGTGACCTCTTCACATGGTAAGAAAAGAGTGTCCAATGTCGAAACTCAAACGGTGGGTTCAGAGAATTTTGGTCGAAAGCAAGAGGCTAAACTGGAACCTATACTCATTAAACCCATAAAATGGGTCCACCTAATGAGATTTTGGATTATTGGGGTGTTCCTCTGAATACTCTGGTGGTTTAGTCCTCCCGAGGATCATCTAGTTGACACGGGTTATGACAACCAATAAGACTTACGAGAGCCCATGAAGTTCAACGAGAGAAACGCCCAATTTGTAGATACAGTTGGAGCTGGAGGTTAAGACCTGGGTCCTCAGAATTATGATAGGCCCAATGTATTGAGTAAACCACATGGTAGATGTGGACTGTAGCATGGGAACGGCCTCAGCTATGGAGGACATGGTGAATCTACAATGTTTTACCTGCGGATATAACTTCCGCTCATCATCATCCTTTCCCTTTCATCAGCAACGTGTGAAGGCTGAGCCGAGACAACGTCTTCATTAGATTTACCCCAGGCAGCTCTGTATGTTGCACTGTTCTTCAACCTGAGGAATCAGAAGTAAAGAACAGACGGGGAGATCGATAAGCAACCTTTCGGGTGCAACATCATTGATTGTGGATACACACTGCATACTACAGCTGTCCTCTGCACAAATAGCATCTTCACCATAACTAAAGCGTCTCCAGGAAACACAGCTGACAGCATCTGGTGAGCAAGAAAGTCAAAGTGGGCTTTCCCATCTCTTCATATCCAGCTGGTATGTTCACCACATGACACAACATACCCCCTGCCTAGCATACTAAAATAATTAGTACTCTGGTACACTACTGAGGATGACCACTAGGTGGTGCTGCCGAGACTCTAATAATAAGGTATAGCTGGAGATGTAGCAGAACTTAATATGTTTAACCCGTTCAGGACCAGGGGATTTCCTGTTTTTGTTTTTTACTCTTTGACTTCCCTAAGCCATAACTTTTTTATTTTTCCTTTCACATAGCCATATGAGGACTTGTTTTTGACAAGTTGTACTTTCTAATGGCACCATCTAATATTGCATACAGTATACAAAGGGGTGGAATTGGGAAATTGGGAAAATAAACCATTTCCGACAAAGTTGTATGGGTTTTCTTTTTACAGTGTTCACTATGCAGTGAAATTAACCGGTGCCCTTCGTTCTCTGGGTCAGTACAATGACGAAGATACCACATGTATCGTTTTTTGTGTGTTTAAATACTGAAAAAAATTAAAACTTTGGCAAAAATGTAATATAACAAAACATTTTTATAGTTAGATCTACTGAGCCGTGTGAGGGCTCATTTTTTTCCGAGACAACCTGTAGTTTTTATTCATACCATTTTGGAGTGTGTGACTTTTTGATCACTTTTCATTCAATTTAATTTTCCGGTTACGGCATTTATCGTACGGTATAAATACATTTATATGTTCTTAGTTTGGACATTTTGAGATGTGTCAGTGCCTATAATGTTGATATTGTTGATTTATTTTTATAATTCTGGGGAAAGGGGGAGGGTGATTTGAATTTTTATATATATTTTTTAGATATTTTTTAACACCTTAGTAAACTTTTTTTTAGCCCCCGTAGTGGGATAGAATATGCGATCTTCAGATCACTTTTAGCTTACATTGCAGCCCTATTGGCTGTTATCCTATGGAGCCTTGCCACCTGCAGGCCTCCTAAGGAACTACAGCTCTGATACGCTGGGTTTCTTCAGAGAGACTCTGTGCCGCAGAGCTAAAGAACGGCTCCCCTGATCTTCCAGGTTTTCAGTGTTCAGATGCCCTGGTCACATTTAAGGGGTTAAATTTCTGTCATCGGCGTTATCGCTGATCGCAGACATTAGCCCTGGGTCTCTGCTGTTTAAAGCACCTTTAAATCAGTAAGTCCCACTAGGTAAGTGTTCTGTTCGTCCTATTTAGCCTGAAAGTATTTTTAAGTACCAGATAAGGACACTTACCTGTCACAGGAGCAGAGTCCACAGCATTTACCCATGTCGGTTAGGTTCTTTTCCGCTTCTCTCATATCCTGATTAATTTGGTTCAGACCCTTGTCAATCCGCTCCAACTGCTCTGAAGAATATTAAGAGTTTGTTCAGACAGTCAGTTTTAACTCAGAGTTTAGGACTGGGATAGCCTTCATGCGGGGTCTGTAGGACAACAAATTGGCTGCCAAGTTTTCAAACACGTTCATGGCTCTTACCAATGTAGCAAAGCCGAATATGGTGTTGTGCATCCTAAAGGTTACTGTGTTAATGGTTAGCCCCATTGCCTTTACCACTGGATGACAATAACGTACTATTCATAGCAACTGCATTGCATACCTAAAACTATTTGAGACCTGTTTGATCCTTTCTATGGGATTGGTTCTATTCCATGTCTGACTAGTACAGTCTGATAACTCAGGTGACATAAGATAATTTTGTACGTTTACCTACTTAAAACACAAAAATAAAAGTATCATGACAAATTCAGCTCTGCTACATCTGTATTTTTACAGTAGATGTAATTTAAATTTTCACCACTAGATGTCACTGTAAGGTAATGTATATTGTAGCTTAGTAAGCAGCATTACAGATGAGCCATGTTACATTGCACTCAATGAAGGCCGTTATGGGACACAGACAAGCGTTGTCAGTCTTACCTCCCTGCTCATCCAGCATCACTAGGGTCTTTATTCCGGCATCCTTACTCTGTCCCGAAACAGAATTATTGGAAAAACATGAATACCAACGTATAAAAGTTGATAATGTACAGATAGCGGAGCCATGACATGTAGTATCTTATTCTTAAAGGGGTTTTGCAGGTTACAGATATGGATGACCTATCCTTAGAACAGGTCATCAATATGAGATCGGTGGAGGTCTGACACCCGGCAACCCCTAATGATCAGCTGTATGAGATAGCCACCAACTCAAGAACTAAACATAGGACGGAGTGGAAGGAGAAAAGCTGCCATGTTGGGTAACTGCAGCAAAACTCCTATTCACTTGAATGGGGTAGTTTTATCTGTACCTATATCACTTACAGGGAGAGACAGGGAGGTAGTACTATCTGTACCTACATCATTTACAGGGAGGCAGTACTATCTGTACCTACATCATTTACAGGGAGGAAGTACTATCTGTGACTACGTCATTTACCGAGAGATAGGGAGGCAGCACTATCTGTACCTACATCATTTACAGGGAGGAAGTACTATCTGTACCTACATCATTTACAGGGAGGAAGTACTATCTGTACCTACATCATTTACAGGGAGTCAGTACTATCTGTACCTGCATCATTTACAGGGAGAGATAGGGAGGCAGCACTATCTGTGACTACGTCATTTACAGGGAGAGACAAGGAAACAATAATATTCAAACCTTTATCATTTACAGGGAGAGAGAGGGAGGCAGTAATATCTGTATCTACATTATTTACAGGGAGAGACAGGGAGGCAGTACTATCTGTACCTACATCATTTACAGGGAGGCAGCACTATATGTACCTACATCATTTACATGGAGGCAGCACTATCTGTACCTACATCATTTACAGGGAGAGACAGGGAGGCAGCACTATCTGTGACTACGTCATTTACAGGGAGAGACAAGGAAACAATAATATTCAAAAATTTATCATTTACAGGGAGAGAGAGGGAGGCAGTAATATCTGTATCTACATTATTTACAGGGAGAGACAGGGAGGCAGTGCTATCTGTACCTATATCATTTACAGAGAGAGACAGGAAGGCAGTACTATCTGTGACTACATCATTTACAGAGAGATAGGGAGGCAGTACTATCTGTACCTACATCATTTACAGGGAGTCAGTACTATCTGTACCTGCATCATTTACAGGGAGAGAAAGGGAGGCAGCACTATCTGTGCCTACTTTGTTTCCAGGGAGAGACAGACAGGCAGTACTATCTGTGCCTACTTTGTTTCCAGGGAGAGACAGGGAGGCAGTACTATCTGTACCTACAGTATTTACCGGGAGAGACAAGGAAACAATAATATTCAAACCTATATCATTCACAGGGAGAGACAGGGAGGCAGTGCTATCTGTACCTATATCTTTTACAGAGAGAGACAGGAAGGCAGTACTATCCTTTACCTGCATCATTTACATGGAGAGACAGGGAGGCAGAACTATCTGTACCTATATCATTTACAGAGACAGACAGGAAGGCAGTACTATCTGTACCTACATCATTTACAGGGAGAGACAGGGAGGCAGTACTATCTGTGCCTACAAAATTTACAGGGAGAGACAGGAGGACAGCACTATCTGTGCCTACATAATGTACAGGGAGAGACAAGGAGGCAGTACTATCTGTATCTATATCATTTACAGGGAGGGACAGGGAGGCAGTACTATCTGTACCTACATCATTCACAGGACAACAAAGGGAGAAAGTTGTACCTACATCATTCACAGGACAACAAAGGAAGGAAGTACTATCTGTACCTATATCATTTTCAGAGACAGAAAGGGAGGTATAATATGTACCTACATAATTTATAGTAAGAGGCAGGGAGGCAGTAATATCTGTACCTACATAATTTACAGGGAGAGACAGGGAGGCAGCACTATCTGTGCCAACATCATTTACATAAACAGCCTTTATCTTTCCATCTCTCACCTCCTCCACTAGTTGCACCATACGACGTGTAATGTCCAGAGACTATGAGAAAGAATAGAGTAGAATGGTTATAACGCTGATAACCGCATAAAGACGTAAAAATACATTTGATAAAACCCCAGCCGACCCCAAGTCCCAACCAGCAATGGTCATGCATTTATTGTTACTTGCCATGGAGGTCCCATTGATTTCTATGGAGAGTGACTCCACATACATGGCCAACTCTCTGTCCTAGCCAGACAGGAAGTAGTCTCCCCCACCCCCTGTCTAAACTTGTTTCACATGCACTAGCACTGGTGAGAAAAACAAACATAGGCGTTTGATTAGGATACCCCTGTCCTCACGACGTGCCTGGAGCTTTTTTTTATTATACATGCATAGTTCTGTTCCTCTATTATTCCTCCAGGAAATCGATTATCATGCATACCGGGTGTTGCAAGTTGGGTGCGTGTGCTCTTTAAATATAATCTCTGATCCCTCTCACCTCATTGGTGACCTGGTCCACGCGCTTCTTCAGCTGTAAATTATTATCATACTGGCCCTTATTGTCCATCTTGGGGCCACACAGCCTTGTGTTTCTGGATCACTACAGAGAAGAACAGATAATATTACCTTCATCCATCCTTAGTATAAGTGACATCTTGACCAGGGCAGCTGTGGTGGTCAACATTCAAAGATACGGGTGTGAAGTTTTTATGAAGCCTTCTGAGGGAATGCCTGCTTTAGAAATGCACTTAGAAATGCACTAAGTTGAATACTAACTTTTAATCGGTTGCCACTAGGGGGAGCTCCTTAAATTTACTATACAAGTACAGACGAATGGGACATGTATAAATTCCTGCAGAGTGAGCTCCCTCTAGTGGTGGCCACAGGCAGACGGAATTTTACAACTGTATAAAGTACAGCAAATGTTTAGAACCCCTCCTTTTAAGTTAAATGCTAACTTTTAATCGGTTGCCACTAGGGGGAGCTCCTTTCATAGTACTTTTGCTGAAAAAAAACATGATTTCCAGGGAAAAACAAAAAACACTTTTCGAGACCCATAGCCATGGACGCAAATTTTTTTCTCGCCATTTTGGTCTACATATAATGATATAATTCCCATAGCAACCAATCAGATTCCACCTCTTATTTTCCAAAGGAGCTGTGAAAAATGAAAGGTGGAATCTGATTGGTTGCTATGGGCAAGTAAGCCAGTTCTACTTTACGCCAGTTTGATAAATGGCCCTAAATGTGTCGCAGCAAAAATATATATATATATTTAAAAAAAATGTATTTAATGAAAAAAATTATTTTTTTTTGGCGGGGGGCTTATTTTTATTAAATTATACCTAAATGGAACTTTTTTTTTTTGCCCTTGGAGGGGGCTAGAAGCTTCGATCCTTTGATCACTTATATAATGCTTTGGAATAGCTTTATTGTGTCAGGGTAAAACTGGCTGACGCTGATGGGTGACCTGGGGGCCACAGTCCGGCCCCCGGATGCCTTAGTAAAGTATCGCCCATCCCCCACTTTCCGCTGCGGGGCTGAAGGGAAGAAAATGGAGAAACGGTAGCTCTAGTATGGAAAGATGGGGATCTGTAAAGAAAATGGGGGTGTATCATATAAAATAGGAAATAATATATGGTCTGGAGGTCCGAGAGGTCCCCGAAATGGGCTGATAGGTGGGAGGGCAGAATTTTAGGAATCGAGATTGTGGATGGATAGGGTCATGGATCTGCAATAGAGGTGGGAACCAAAGGGGTAAATAGGAGGACAAGAAGTAAATGGGGGGTATAAAGTTGGGGCAAGAATCTAATGATAAGATACAGTACGTCGTGACATTATGACACAGGGATGACATATCGGACGACATCGCATTACTGTGAGCACGATAAAATAACTTATATCAGGGCAGTAACAGCCACTGTGGACATTTCCATATCACAACAGATTTTTAATTTTTTTTATATCGTGACGGAGACAACAGACACCTCACCTGTATCGGCAGCGCAGATGCTCCGTTGCGAGCTCCCAAGTAGTTTCCCGGGTGATTGTGTCTTCAGCTCGAATACGTTGTGATTGGCAACCACGGGAAAGTCGCCAGCCAATAGTTCCTATAGAACGCAGCTGGCTGCCATAGCGACGTCTTGGTAACATCGCCATGGAAACGAGAAAGGGCGGGAATGGACAATGACAGGGGAGCGCGGTGGCTAGTTATCTGCTCATACGCCGGGGGTGGGCTGAAGGGGATTTATATTTAGAAGAGATCATCTTTGGGAGCGATGTTCCCCGCAGATGTCATCCCACAAAAATGTATGGTTTCTTCTCATCCTCCTGTCAGTAAGTTTCCATAGAGAGGATGTGCAGACTGCAACTAGTAATCCGGGGTCTCCACTATGCTTGTCAATAATGGAGCCAGCTGCAGCTCGTGCCATTTATTTGTAAGACCCCTGGCTCCCATGGCAACCCCTCCGCACCCCATGGGGAGTCCCCTTCCTCTGTCAACCCACTTAGGTGCTGAGGTCACTATTGACTGTGGTACTTAAAGGGGTATTCCAAGATTTTCATAAGCATCCTATCCTCAGAAAGGGCCATCGATCGGCAGGGATCCGACACCCCGCACCCCCAGCTGTTCTGCACTACCTCTGTCCATTGTGTAGTGGGTACTGCAAGCGCTGCTCCTATTGGAGTGAATGGCAACCAGCTCTGTCCATTGTGTAGTGGGTACTGCAGCGCTCCTCCCATTGGAGTGAATGGCAACCAGCTCTGTCCATTGTGTAGTGGGTACTGCAGCGCTCCTCCCATTGAAGTGAATGGCAACCAGCTCTGTCAGTTGTGTAGTGGGTACTGCAGCGCTCCTCCTATTGGAGTGAATGGCAACCAGCTCTGTCCATTGTGTAGTGGGTACTGCAGCGCTCCTCCTATTGGAGTAAATGGCAACCAGCTCTGTCCATTGTGTAGTGGGTACTGCAGCGCTCCTCCCATTGAAGTGAATGGCAACCAGCTCTGTCAGTTGTGTAGTGGGTACTGCAGCGCTCCTCCTATTGGAGTGAATGGCAACCAGCTCTGTCCATTGTGTAGTGGGTACTGCAGCGCTCCTCCCATTGAAGTGAATGGCAACCAGCTCTGTCCATTGTGTAGTGGGTACTGCAGCACTCCTCCTATTGGAGTGAATGGCAACCAGCTCTGTCCATTGTGTAGTGGGTACTGCAGCGCTGCTCCTATTGGAGTGAATGGCAACCAGCTCTGTCCATTGTGTAGTGGGTACTGCAGCACTCCTCCTATTGGAGTAAATGGCAACCAGCTCTGTCCATTGTGTAGTGGGTACTGCAGCGCTCCTCCCATTGAAGTGAATGGCAACCAGCTCTGTCAGTTGTGTAGTGGGTACTGCAGTGCTCCTCCTATTGGAGTGAATGGCAACCAGCTCTGTCCATTGTGTAGTGGGTACTGCAGCGCTCCTCCTATTGGAGTGAATGGCAACCAGCTCTGTCCATTGTGTAGTGGGTACTGCAGCACTCCTCCTATTGGAGTGAATGGCAACCAGCTCTGTCCATTGTGTAGTGGGTACTGCAGCGCTGCTCCTATTTAAAGGGAGTCTGTCACCAAAGTTGGACATAATAGACCGCTGACATAGCTTTGTAGCATCACTTTAGATGAATGAAACGGTACCTTTGTTGTCTTCTTCAGCGCTTCACCTGCTTCAAAAACGGACTTTTATTTATATGTAAATGAGGGCTCGCAAGTGTCCAGGGCGGAGTTAAGTTCTTTGGAGCCCAGGCTGCTCGGCCTCTTTAGTTCTTATCCCCGCCCCTGTCTCTGCCCGCCCCTCTATTGCCTTTCTTTCTCCTCCTCTGGTAGCGAACTCCTGCGCCTGCGCTCAGCTTTGCCTCGGCGGGGCATGCGCACTGCGATGCCCACTGTGGGAACGGCATCAATGTAGCATGCGCATTCCCCGGCTGACGCTGCAAACCCAGCTGTAAGCTGGTGGACATGCGCAGTAGCTACATTGATGCAGTTCCCACAGTGGGCATCGTAGTGCGCATGCCCCGCCGAGGCAAAGCTGAGCGCAGGCGCAGGAGTTCTCTACCAGAGGAGGAGAAAGAAAGGCAATAGAAGGGCGGGCAGAGACAGGGGCGGGGATAAGAACTAAAGAGGCCGAGCAGCCTGGGCTCCAAAGAACTTAACTCCGCCCTGGGCACTTGCGAGCCCTCATTTACATATAAATAAAAGTCCGTTTTTGAAGCAGGTGAAGCGCTGAAGAAGACAACAAAGGTACCGTTTCATTCATCTAAAGTGATGCTACAAAGCTATGTCAGCGGTCTATTATGTCCAACTTTGGTGACAGACTCCCTTTAAGTGAATGGCAACTAGCTCTGTCTATTGTGTAGTGGGTACTGCAGCGCTCCTCCTATTGGAGTGAATGGTAATCAGCTCCTTCCACTACACAATGGAGAACTTGCACTTCTGGAGCTGGAGCTACTGTCAAGCAACTAATTGATGGGACTGGGTGTCAGACCCCCATCCTATCAAATAGCGATGGCCTACCCTGGACAACCCCATGACGAAAATCAGTCCTGGCCACGTGATGATGGCTGGGGAAACCCCATCAAAGTCCATCTGTCAGCAGGTTTGTCCCTATGACACTGGCTGTTACATGTGCGCTTGGCAGCTGAAGACATCCGTGTTGGTTCCATGTACATATGTGCCCACATTGCTGAGAAAAATTATGTTTTAATATATAAAAATAAGACTCTTGGAGCAACGGGGGCGTTACCGTTACACCTAGAGGCTCTGCTCTCTCTGCAACTGCTGCACCCTCTGCACTTTGATTGACAGGTCAGCCAGTTTCATAGGAACAAATCTGCTGACAGATGCCCTTTACCATTTTTCCTTCTTATGTTTTGGCTAAATTAGGGACATTATTCTATTCTGATATCTATGAATATTCTGTTACGGAGCAGCTCACGGTGAGATCCTCAGAGACACTAACACAAGAGGAGGCAGTAAGCATGGCGGTGGAGGATGTGCCATGGGGCAAAAGGGCCGCATGTACCCATCTCTCGTCTACAAAACCCTGCTTTTATGTAAATGTTATTTGCAACTGTTTGCTATAGTTGGCGCTTTAATGGCTCGCCATTTTCAATATTTCTGCTAGCTGTCATTGAATGGAAACCTGTTCATGGCAGCATGAATATGCATGGCAGGTGTTTCTAATCGATGCACTGGAAAATCCATGCCATGTGAACTATGGCAACACTTTCCACTGACAGCAATGGGAGGTGGATTTTGAGCCGATTCCACGTGAATTATGGAGTGGAAAATATGTGGAAATCCACCCAGGAGATGAATATGAATGGCGACACAAACACAACCAATCCATGTTGGGACACATCCCCCAAGTTAAAAAAAATATGTATAACAAATATTATCTAATATATATAAATATTTTAAATATATTACAAATATATAACATTTTAGCAATATTTGGTGTGGATATGTAAATATTTACCCATATGTAATAATACTGATAAATAGCAAACGCTCCTGGTTTTGGCTAATCACTGACTATGTGAATAAGGGCTCATTCAGACAGCTGTATTCTGCCCGCAAAAATGCAGATCCATTTTTTTGCAGACAGTTTAGCATGTCCGCAAAAAATCGGATTGCATTCTGTTTTTTTGCTGACCCATAAACTTCAGTGTGGGCATGTCCTGATTTTCACTGACCAGTATAGGACATGTTTCATTTGTTTTGCTGAGCCGTGCAATGGAAGAAAAGTAAATGGGACAGCATCTAATCCGCAAAAACGGATCCGCATTTTTGAGGACAGCATACGCCCGTCTGAATGAGCCCTAATAGTGGATACTTTGCAGGGTTACGTTCTTATTAATAAGTTACTGTGTATATCCCACAGCTGCCACTAGATGTCAGTAGTGTGACATCTTTTTAACCCCTTACCATTACCAGATATCGGTAAGGGAGCCTGGTTTTGGATTTAACTACTTGCAGACTGCTGGAAGACATGAAACATCCTGTGGGTCTGCGTGTAGCTCTGCATGGACTTTTCTAATGTCCTTTCTGCACACAGATAGTATAGCCAGGGGTCAGTGACAGTCAGACTCCCCATAGAGAAGGCACAGAAAGTTTATTAGTGCCACTTTCTTCCCAGTTACTGTGTACACAGAGATCATGATGCTTCCCATCCTACCAATCACAGGATCACTTGTGGCGGGGTGACTGCTGGAGTTGCTGGGTTTTAGCAGATCAGGGAGGAAGGAAGGAAAGAAGGAAGAAAGGAATAAGGAAGAAAGGAAAAGCAAGATAGAGTGAGTGAAGGAGAGAGATAGAGGGGGGAAAGAATGGAGAGAAGGAAGAAAGAGAGGGGAGGAAAGAAGGACAGAAGGAAGGAAGAAAGGAAAAGCAAGATAGAGTGAGTGAAGGAGAGAGATAGAGGGGGGAAAGAATGGAGAGAAGGAAGAAAGAGAGGGGAGGAAAGAAGGACAGAAGGAAGGAAGAAAGGAAAAGCAAGATAGAGTGAGTGAAGGAGAGAGATAGAGGGGGAAAAGAATGGAGAGAAGGAAGAAAGAGAGGGGAGGAAAGAAGGACAGAAGGAAAGAAGGAAGGAAGGAAAAGCAAGATAGAGTGAGTTAGTGAGCGAGGGAAGGAAGGAAGGAAAAAAGGGAAGGAGGAAGGAAGAAAAAGCGAGATAGAGAAAGTGAAGGAGATAGAGGAAGGAGGGAAGGAAAAAAAGAGGGAATGAAGGTAAGAGGGAAGGAAAAGCAAGATAGAGTGAGTAAAGGAGAGATATAGAGGGAGGAAAGAATGGGGGAGGGAAGGAAGGAGAGAAGGAGGGAAAAGCAAGAGAGTGAGTGAGGGTGAGAGAGAGGGAGGAAATGAAGGAATTAAAAGCGAGATAGAGCGAGTGAGGGAGAGAGAGAGATGGAGGAAAGGAAGGGAGGAGGAAAGGAGGAAAGAGAGGGAAGAAAGAGAAGGAAGAAAAATCAAGGTAGAGTGAGTGAGTGAATGATGGTGAGAGAGGGAAGGAAGGAAAATAGGGAGAGAAGGAGGGAAAAGCAAGCGAGTGAGTGGGGTGAGGAGGAAGGAAGGACCCTATCCACTAGAGCCCTGTTAGTTCTGACCCTGGCCCCACTCTCTAGATCAGAGTTAGCAACCTCTATCACTCCACTTTTTTGTGAAACTACAACTCCCAGCATGCACAATTGCTCCACTGTTCTCAAAACTCCCACAGAAATGAATGGAGCATGCTGGAATTCGCAGTTTCACAACAGCTGTAGCGCTGGAGGCTGCTGACCGCTGCTCTAGATCCCTGTTCCTTTTACTCAGACCTTGCTCTCAGGGGCCTCATTCACACTGCTCCTTTTTATGGCAGGTCAGGAAGCTAAAAAATCAGGTGCTGATTAAAAAGCAAATTTGTGGCAGTAATCCAAGCCAGAGGATCTGTATTTTAGTCCTAAATAATGCTACTGCCGCTCCAAAACTGTCTCAAGGGTTGCATCATTTCTTTTTTCGTGATGCGAAGTTCATAGAGCGCACTGAAAACAATGAAAGGTGGCATACACCCGATTTTTACTCTGAATAGGAGCCATAATCCAGGTTGAAAATCAGCCATCTGAGTGACAGACCCCTTCTGCCACTCTGAACTCAATGGGTGATACCTCAGACCCAGACCTCCAGGTTACCAGGCCTCCACTACAGTTCCTCTATAATTCCCACAAACCTGGCCTCGTATCACAGCCCTGACCAAACACAGCTATAGCCTCCCCCAGGACTGAGCTCTGACTGGAAATCCTTGACCCTGCAGAGG
The DNA here is from genome assembly GCA_033119425.1 of Bufotes viridis. Lineage (NCBI taxonomy): Eukaryota > Metazoa > Chordata > Amphibia > Anura > Bufonidae > Bufotes > Bufotes viridis. Next base: position 25,331,347 of record CM065597.1, read on the forward strand.
GCATTACTACTAAAAAGAGGGCACACAGGAGAGGGCATTACCACTACAAAGGGGGCACAGAGGAGAGGGCATTACCACTACAAAGGGGGCATAGAGGAGAGGGCATTACTACTACAAAGGGGGCACAGAGGAGAGGGCATTACTACTACAAAGGGAACTCAGAGGGGAGGGCATTACTACTACAAAGGGGCACAGAGGAGAGGGCATTACTACTACAAAGGGGGCACAGAGGAGAGGGCATTACCACTACAAAGGGGGCACAGAGGAGAGGGCATTACTACTACAAAGGGGGCACAGAGGAGAGGGGATTACTACTACATAGGGGGCACAGAGGAGAGGGGATTACTACTACATAGGGGGCACAGAGGAGAGGGGATTACTACTACAAAGGGGGCACAGAGGAGAGGGCATTACTACTACAAAGGGCACAGAGGAGAGGGTATTAATACTACAAAAAAGCACAGAGGAGAGGGCATTGCTACAATAAAGGAGCACAGAGGGAATTACTACTGTGAAGGGGCACAGTGGGCATTACTACTATTAGGGGGGCACAGTGGGCATTACTACTGTGAAGGGTGCACAATGGGCATTACTACTGTAAAGGGGCATAACTGTTATGGGGCACAGAGTGGGCATTACTACTGTGAAGGACCACAGTGGTCATTACTACTATGAAGGGGGCACAATGGGCATTACTACTTTGAAGGGGGCCCAGAGAGGGCATAACTACTGTGACGGGGCATAACTAAAATAGGGACACAGTGGGCTTTAATACTGTGAAGGGGGCACTATGGGCATTACTACTGTGAAGGAGGCACAATGGGCATTACTACTGTGAGGGGGTACAAAGAGGGTATTTCCACTGTGAAGGAAACACTGATAGGGCATTACTAGAGGCACAATGAAGGGATAAGTACTTTAAGGGGGCACAATGTGGATTTGATTAGGGGGCACATATCTGGACATAACTATTGTGAAGGTTGTTCAATGAGGGCAAGGCTATTGTGCTATTGTGAAGTGGCACATTTTTATTAACTTTTTTTTTGGGGGGGGGGGCTTGCCAATGAAAAGACCCATCCCGAGTGCCAAACACCCTAGGCACGCCACTGCCCTTCACACTTCACACCAGGGCATCAAACCTACAGGCTTCCCCGTCACTGCATGTGGTTCTGGCCACTCACTGCATTTGCCCCCTGCTCTTCCTATATTATCTGGTCTATGAACTATGCCCTCTAGTGGTGACAACATAATACTACAACGCAATACAGCTCAATATAATCTACAGTATATACACATAATGTGCAGAATCATTTTACTTAGAAAAATTCACATTACGAGGTCTGCCTTTTTTCAAACTCTCGTGTACGTTGCGTACATGTTTTGTGCATGTTGTATACATGGGAGCCACGTATTCATCAGGTAGAGTAACCACATAGACACGCTCTATGACACAGATGACATCCAGAGCTCTGGGTTATGTTTTATAACTATTATCCTGTGATGACATCATAATACCTGAGTACTTGACGACATCATAGCTGCTGATTATGACATCACAGGGTAAAAATACAGGAGCAGAGGCCCTGAATGTCTGTCCTTACAGAGTCCGCGTACTGGAATATACTGTATTTCACTCTGGCAGTTGGGACATGCTGAGAGTTGTAGTTTTACGACAGCTAGAGAGCTTTATGATGAAGATCACTGCTAGAGGTCACCTCCATCCATTTCCACTTTGATCTATATTTTAGCTGCGGCCCTTTTCACATCTGCGTTTTTCCTTTCCGTCCTAGAGTTCCGTCCTCGGGGCTCTAGGACGGAAAGATACTGATCAGGATTTCCCTAATGCATTCTGAATGGAGAGAAATCCGTTCAGGATGCATCAGGATGTCTTCCGTTCAGTACGTGAACGTTTTTTGGACGTTGACAACACCGCAGCATGCTGCGGATTTGTCTCCGTCCAAAAATCCGGAAGACATGCCGTAATGCCGGATCCGGAATTAATGCCCATTGAAGAGCATTAATCCGGATCCGGCATTAAGCTAAACGTCGTTTCGGCGCATCGCCGGATCCGACATTTAGCTTTTTCTCAATGGTTACCATGGCAGCCAGGACGCTAAAGTCCCGGCTGCCATGGTAAAGTGTAGTGGGGAGCGGGGGAGCAGTATACTTACCATCCATGCGTCCCGGGCGCTCCAGAGTGACGTCAGGCGCCTCATGCGCATGGATCACGTGATCCATGCGCATGAGGCGTTCTGACATCATTCAGAGCGCCCGAGCCACACGGATGGTAAGCATACTGCTCCCCCGCTCCCCACTACTACTATGGCAACCAGGACTTTAATAGCGTCCTGGTTGCCATAGTAACACTGAAAGCATTTTGAAGACTGATCAGTCTTCAAATGCTTTCAGGTCACTTGCGTTGTTACGGATCCGGCGTGCATTTCCGGCGAAGGAAGTGCACGCCGGATCCTAACAACGCAAGTGTGAAAGAGGCCATCCAAGCCCCAGACCCAAGGAGATCAATGAGCTGGAAAATGCCTGGCGTTGAGGACCCAAGACTTTCTAATATGGTCTTCCCCGAGGACATCCGATCTGTACTGCTTCTTGTAACCCTCACAAATCAGCAATAAAATATGTTTCATCTCCAAGCATTTTATAATTGTATGTGATTTATTGTCCATAGTAGTCCAGAGGTGATTGCAAGAAAAAGTATGTGAACCCTTTGGAATGAAATGGATTTCTACACAAATTGGTCATAAAATGTGATCTGATCTTCATCTAAGTCACAACAATAGTCAATCACAGTCTGCTTAAACTAATAACACACAAAGAATTAAATGTTGCCATGTTTTTATTGAACACAACATTCACAGTGCAGGTGGGAAAAGTATGTGAACCCTTGGATTTAATAACTGGTTGAACCTTCTTTGGCAGCAATAACTTCAACCAAACGTTTCCTGTAGTTGCAGATCAGACGTGCACAACGGTCAGGAGTAATTCTTGATCATTCCTCTTTACAGAACTGTTTCAGTTCAGAAATATTCTTGGGATGTCCGGTGTGAATCGCTTCGTTGAGGTCATGCCACAGCATCTCAATCAGGTTGAGGTCAGGACTCTGACTGGGCCACTCCAGAAGGCGTATTTTCTTCTGTTTAAGCCATTCTGTTCTTGATTTATTTTTGGGTCGTTGTCCTGTTGCAACACCCATATTCTGTTGAGCTTCAGCTGGTGGACAGATGGCCTTAAGTTCTCCTGCAAAATGTCTTGATAAACTTGGGAATTCATTTTTCCTTTGATGATAGCAATCTGTCCAGGCCCTGATGCAGCAAAGCAGCCCCAAACCATGATGCCCCCACCACCATAGTTCACAGTTGGGATGAGGTTTTGATGTTGGTGTGCTGTGCCTCTTTTTCTCCACACATAGTGTTGTGTGTTTCTTCCAAACAACTCAACTTTGGTTTCAACTGTCCACAGAATATTTGCCAGTACTGCTGTGGAACATCCAGGTGCTCTTTTTTTGGATAGCAGTGGCTTCCTCTGTGGTATCCTCCCATGAAATCCATTCTTGTTTAGTGTTTTATGTATCGTAGATTCGCTAACAGGGATGCTAGCATATGCCAGAGACTTTTGTAAGTCTTTAGCTGACACTCTAGGCTTCTTATTCACCTTATTGTCTGCGCTGTGCCCTTGAAGTCATCTTTACAGGACGCCACTCCTAGGGAGAGTAGCAGCAGTGCTGAACTTTCTCCATTTATAGACAATTTGTCTTACCGTGGACTGATTAACAGCAAGGCTTTTGGGTATACTTTTATAACCCTTTCCAGCTATATGCAAGTCAACAATTCTTAATCGTAGGTCTTCTGAGAGCTCTTTTGTGCGAGGCATCATTCACATCAGGCAATGCTTCTTGGGAAAAGCAAACCCAGAACTGGTGTGTGTTTTTTATAGGGCAGGGCAGCTGTAACCAACACCTCCAATCTCATCTCACTGATTGGACTCCAGTTGGCTGACACCTCACTCCAATTAGCTCTTTGAGATGTCATTAGTCTAGGGCAGTGATGGGCAACGTGCGGCTCTCCAGCTGTTGCTAAACTACAACTCCCACCATGCCCTGCAGTAGGCTGATAGCTATAGACAGGCTTTGCATACTGGGAGTTGTAGTTCTGCAACATCTGGAGAGCCGCACGTTGCCCATCACTGGTCTAGGGGCTCACATACTTTTTCCACCTGCACTGTGAATGTTTACATGGTGTGTTCAATAAAAACATGGTAACATTTAATTCTTTGTGTGTTATTAGTTTCAGCAGACTGTGATTGTCTATTGTTGTGACTTAGATGAAGATCAGATCACATTTTATGACCAATTTGTGCAGAAATCCAAAGGGTTCACATACTTTTTCTTGCAACTGTATAGCGCCACAGCGTACACTGCCTGTACAACGTCATACAACGCCAGTGTATGGGTGCAACTAGAGTCCTGCAGGTCCCAGAAAGAACTTTGGTCCAGACCCTCCTCCACATATTATACTCCAAAATATAACTTCTCCCCCGCTCGCTCAACTTGAATAAAATGTTCCAGAATTGAGTACAAATTGGACCAAAGAAATGGATGTGACCTAAATATATTAGCAAACCCATCAACTCTCCCAGTTCCCCAGGAGTCATCCAGGTTTTGGGACCCCTCTCCGGGACATCAGGTCAATTCACCTGGTAAACGGGACCCCCCTGCACTCGACTGTGCCTGCTTCCCCGGGATGCAGATATAATTTGGCACCTGCCTTAACGCTGGTGGGACAAGGGAACCATTATTTACCTGCCCAGCAATTCGGCATTTTTTTGTAACGCAAGTAGTGTGATGATGTCATCATGCTGCCCGTGATGTTCTGATACTCTGATGTTTGCAGAGTGCTGTTGCATTGTGTTTGTTTTTGCAAGATTATCCAAATACAGGGGGCATAAAATCTGGCCACCTTATATAGGGGCACAGTGTGTGTGGCACTACGGTTGGTGCTTTATTTTCAGGAGACATAATATGGGACATGATTGTATTCACGAACAGTGTACGGTGCTATTATATTTAGGGCACAGTGTGTGGCACCAAGAGGAGCTTGTGATAGCACATAGGGTGCTCTGTGTTGGTAAAGCGAAAGCTGAGGACATCTGGGCGGCAAAATCTGCAGAGGCGAGTCGTGGCCGGGAGAAGTCATCATGGTGGTCTGAACCAGATGGAAAGAAAAGGGTAAGAGGAGAACTCTGGAGGAGACCTCACCTGCAAGTCACTAAATGTAAATGTTTTCTCTACTACTAACACCGTCTGATCAGTGCTGTAGTCAATCGTATGGTCTACAGCGCAATGAGGGTGATAGCATTCACTTATAAAACAACTCCCAGCATACCATTACACCTGCTCAGGCCATGCTGAACATTGACTAGCCAGACTATGCAAATGTAATCTGTAATGAACAGCTTCCTAGCGCTGTATCTATGTATCAGGCTTGGTTCTTGTACTGTATCTGTGTATTGTGCTTGGTTCCAGTACTGCATCTGTGTACCGTGCTTGGTTTCCGGTGCTGTATTTGTGTACCGTGTTTGGTTCCAGCACTGTATATGTGTACTAAGCTTGGTTTCAGTGCTGCTATATATTTACGGTGTTTGGTTACAATTCTTTGTATGTGTACCGTGCTTGATATATGTACCGTGCTTGGTTTCAGTGCTGTACATATGTACCATACTTGGTTACAGTTCTGTGTACTGAGCTTGGTTCTGGTGCTGTATCTGTGTATTGTGCTTGGTTCTGGTGCTGTATATATGTACCATGCTTGGTTCCAGTGCTGTATATGTGTATTGTGCTTGGTTTTAGTTGCTGTATGTATGTACCGTGCTTGGTTTTAGTGCTGTATATATATATATATATATATATATATTTATGCTGTGCTTGGTTACAGTTCTTTATGTGTGTACTGAGCTTGGTTCTGGTGCTGTATATATTTACCATGCTTGGTTCCAGTGCTGTATATGTGTATTGTGCTTCGTTTTAGTTGCTGTATGTATGTACCGTGCTTGGTTTCAGTGCTGTATATATATGTACCGTGCTTGGTTACAGTTCTTTATATGTGTACTGAGCTTGGTTCAGGTGCTGTATATATTTACCGTACTTGGTTCCAGTGCTGTATATATGTAGTGTGCTTTGTTCTGGTTGCTGTATCTGTGTATGGTGCTTGGTTCTGGTGCTGCATACAGTGCCTTGCAAAAGTTTTAACCCCTTTGACTTTTTGTGTATTTTGTTACAACACAATAGTTTAAGTTGGTAAAGTGAAATGAGAAAAATATATAAATAAAACTTTGTTAGGAAGCCCATTAAAAGCTTTTGTGCAACCGATTACCTTCATAAGTCACATATTTAGTGAAAGGATGACCACCTGTGTGCAATCTAAGTGTCACATGATCTGTCATTACATATACACCTTTTTTAAAGGCCCCAGAGGCTGAAACACCTAAGAAGGAGGCATCACTAACCGAACACTGCAATGAAGACCAAGGAACTCTCCAAACAAGTAAGGGACAATGTTGTTGAGAAGTACAAGTCAGGGTTAGGTTATAAAAAAAAAATCTAAATCTTTGATGATCCTCAGGAGCACCATCAAATCTATCATAACCAAATGGAAAGAACATGGCACAACAGCAAACCTGCCAAGAGACGGTTACCCACCCAAACTCACGGACCGGGCAAGGAGGGCAATAATCAAAGAGGCAGCACATAGACCTAAGGTTACCCTGGAGGAGCTGCAGAGTTCCACAGCAGAGACTGGAGTATCTGTACATAGGACGACAATAAGCCGTATGCTCCATAGAGTTGGGCTTTATGGCAGAGTGGCCAAAGAAAGCCATTACTGTCAGCAAAAAACAAAAAGTCACTTTGTGAATTTACGAAAAGGCAAGTAGGAGACTCCCAAAATAGATGGGGGAAAGGTGCTAAAATTGAACTTTTCGGCCAAAGAAAACGCTATGTCTGGCACAAACCCATCACCCAAAGAACACCATCCCCAGAGTGAAACATGGTGGTGGCGGCATCATGCTGGGGGTATGTTTTTCAGCAGCTGGGACTGGGAAACTGGTCAGAGGTGAGGGAAAGATGGATGGTGCTAAATACAGGGATATTCTTGAGCAGAACCTGTGCCACTCTGTGCGTGATCTGAGGCTAGGACGGAGGTTCACCTTCCAGCAGGACTGACCCCAAACACACGGCTAAAGCAACACTTGAGTGGTTTAAGGGGAAACATGTAAATGTGTTGGAATGGCCGAGTCACAGCCCAGATCTCAATCCAATAGGAAATCTGTGGTCAGACTTAAAGATTGCTGTTCACAAGCGCAAACCATCCAACTTGAAGGAGCTGGAGCAGTTTTGCAAGGAGGAATGGGCAAAAATCCCAGTGGTAAGATGTGGCCAGCTCATAGAGACTTATCCAAAGCGAAGTGGAGCTCTACAAAGTATTTGCTTCACAATAAAAAAAAAAAAAAAAGTCTTCAAAGTTGTGGGCATGTTCTATAAATTAAATGATGCAAATCCTCAATCCCTGGAAAACAGGAATATGCAAAATAAATGTGGAGCCCCAGTATTGGGTCTACAACACAATGAAAGCCAGATATCCCTCAAAGGAAGGAAAACCGAGCAAAGGGGTGTCTCCATTACAGAGATCACCAAATCCACCATATTAAGTGGCCCCTATGTCAAGATCCCGCTTTTTTACAAGCTTTAAGGATATGATGGGGAAAACCTAAGCCAGTTATCCATCCACAAACAGCTGTTTCGGGGTGTTGCCCCCCCCCCCCCCACAGTCAAGGGGGTGAATACTTTTGCAAGGCACTGTATGTGTACCATGCTTGGTTCCAGTACTGTATATGTGTACTGTGCTTGTTTCTGGTTGCTGTATATGTGTACTGTGCTTGGTTCTGTATATATGTACTGTGCTTGTTTCTGGTGCTGTATATATGTACCGTACTTGGTTCTATTTCTTAATATGTGTACTGTGCTTGGTTCTGTATATATTTACCGTGCTTGGCTCTAGTGCTGAATATGTGTAACGTGCTTGTTTCTGATGCTGTATATATTTACCATGCCTGGCTCCAGTACTGTATGTGTGTACTGTGCTTGGTTCTGGTGCAGTTTATACGTCCCATACTTGGTTCCTTTTCTTAATATGTGTACTGGGCTTGGCTCTGTTTATATTTACTGTGCTTGGCTTTAGTGCTGAATATGTGTACTGTGCTTGGTTCTGGTGCTGTATATATGTATTGTACTTGGTTCTGATGCTGTGTGTGTACCATGACTGGTTCCAATTCTTTACAGTTGTACTGAACTTGGTTCCAGTGCTGTATATATATACCATGCTTTGTTCCAGTTCTTTATATGTGTACTGAGCTTGGTTCTGGTGCTGTATATATTTACTGTGCTTGGATCTGGTGCTATATACATGTACCCTGCTTTTACCAACATGAATCATCTGGCTACCAATGAGCTGAAGGTTCACGCAATGAGGAGGGTCCATATGGCTTAACATGTAGTGGGACCCCCAGTCTGGTGGCACCGTATTACAGTACTGTTTTTATATGAATCTGATGAACATAACCTGATTTGTCTTTTTGTGATCAAACAAGTTTTATTGAGGTTTTCAAAAAAATACAGAAACATTCTCAACTCCTCCCAGCCCCCTGAATTATTTTATATCATGGCCCCAAAGACTATGAGTACTGCACTGTGGCCCCATTCAGTCCTGAGCCCTATTTCCCATGCAGGGCCGATGCGCTAATCACAGGACCGGTTGGTTGACTTACGGCTGCCTGTGGACTGTAGTCACTGGGCAGATGAACGGGCTGGATTTATTGTCATTCGCCTGGCAATACAGGGCATATCAGAGATCAGAAGCATCACACAGAGACATGCGCCAACCACCACTGGGGACCCGGCTCACATATCCCAATATTACAGTGTAAAATATATTGTTTATTGCAGTTTACAAAGATAAGGAGTGTAAAAAAATCAGGCATGTATACAGCTGGGGCAGAGGGGGGAGGTCTTCACAGCTCCACAGCGTCTCCTCCTGCTTTATGAATACATGGTCAGCTGAAGCCACTGCAAGAAAAAAAATGAAATCAGAAATGTGAAGCAGACGTCGTCTCACACGTGGCTGCTTTCTTCCAAAAACAGCACCTCACCTCTCCACAGGTAGTATGTGGTACTGCAGCTCAGCTTTATTAATTTCTTTGGAGTTTTGCTGCACTACCGGACACAACCCATAGACCGCTGTGGCGCTGTTTCCATTTTTTCCTACTTTTGGGCAACCCCATAAGTTAATACATTGGGTATTAGTCTGGCACGTTTTGGTTTACTTTTAATAAGAATAACCCGAAAATTATCCTGGTCACTGTATTCTATAGAGGGTAGATTCATTACTAGGGTTCAGCGAACCCGAACTGCAAAGTTCGGGTTCGTACCAAACTTTGCGAGTTCGGGTTCCCGGACCCGAACGCGGACTTTTTCACTGAAGTTCGTGATCAGGTGATTTTATTATTTTTCATGGTTATAATGAAAAATAATAGCATTCTTATGAAAAAATCCTAAATAAAATGGCCATTGAGGGGTTAAAAATAATAATAAAAAAACTCATCTCATCCACTTGATTGCGCAGCCGGTATCCTGGACCTGCAAAAGGTCCATTTGCAGGTCCTGCAGAAAGAAGAGGATACCGGCTGCGCGATCAAGTGGATGATACATTGTTGTTTTTTAACCCCTCAATGGCCATTTTATTTAGCATTCTGTCTTAAGAATGCTAATATTTTCCGTTATAACCATGTTATAACGAAAAATAATAAAGTGAAGTTCGGGTCCCCATTGACTTTAATGGGGTCCAGGGTCAAGTTCGGGTACACAGTGTACACAGTGACTGCACCAGGAGAGTAGGAAGTGCAGCTCTGGAGTATAATACAGGATAAGTAATGTATGTACACAGTGAGTCCACCAGCAGAATAGTGAGTATAGCTCTGGAGTATAATACAGGATGTAGCTCAGGATCAGTACAGGATAAGTAATGTAATGTATGTACACAGTGACTCCACCAGCAGAATAGTGAGTGCAGCTCTGGAGTATAATACAGGATGTAACTCAGGATCAGTACAGGATATAATGTAATGTATGTACACAGTGAGTCCACCAGCAGAATAGTGAGTATAGCTCTGGAGTATAATACAGGATGTAGCTCAGGATCAGTACAGGATAAGTAATGTAATGTATGTACACAGTGACTCCACCAGCAGAATAGTGAGTGCAGCTCTGGAGTATAATACAGGATGTAACTCAGGATCAGTACAGGATAAGTAATGCAATGTATGTACACAGTGACTGCACCAGCAGAATAGTGAGTGCAGCTCTAGAGTATAATACAGGATGTAACTCAGGATCAGTACAGGATAAGTAATGTATGTACACAGTGACTCCACCAGCAAAATAGTGAGTGCAGCTCTGGAGTATAATACAGGATGTAACTCAGGATCAGTACAGGATAAGTAATGTAATGTATGTACACAGTGACTCCACCAGCAGAATAGTGAGTGCAGCTCTGGAGTATAATACAGGATGTAACTCAAAATCAGTGCAGGATAAGTAATGTAATAATGTATGTACACAGTGAGTCCACCAGCAGAAAGGTGAGTGCAGCTCTGGAGTATAATAGAGGATGTATCTCATTAATAACCAAAGCATCCGAGCTCTCACCTCCTGAATCGTCACTCTGATCTTCCCATCTCCATCTTTATCCAACGATTTAAAAGCACCTGGAAAGCAAGAAAGTAAAGAATAAATATATCCGGACATTACTCTCCTCCTGCTTATTAGGCCCCTGATATCACTGCTCTGAGGGCCATCAGTCCGTGACCGATAGACGATGTTTCAGGACAAGAACAAGATGTTGTGTGACTCGGAAAAAACCACTTTGCAATGAAGGTCCAGATGGGCATTACCAGTTGGGGGCGTTTCTCTGCACATTCAGACACTATCCAATCAGTGCTGCCAGTGTCAAACTGTGCAGGGACACCCCCCAACTGGTAACACTCATGTGGAACTTCATCTAAAACGGCTAGCAATTCATTCATAAACTTCTAGAAGGATTACTAGAGGAATAGATGCTCCAGAATTGTTAGTACATGGGGGATGCGAGTGGTTACTGGAACTACTGAACTATTGTTTCCATCTCCCTGGTCAATACCACATAGTCTGGCATTGTCCAATCAGTGCTGATAGTGTAGGAATAAAGAGGGACACACCCTACTGATGAGGGCAATGGTAACAGCCAATTGTCAGGTTATTTATACATTACCAGGAAGAACAACAGAGGAATGGGTCAATACAGAGTTGTAAGAAAAGATCTGACAACTCAGCAGAGCCGCATGTCCTTTTTAAAGGGGCTGTCGATATTAAGGATATCAGGAAAATCCTCAGGATAGGATATGAATGCAAAGACGGGTGGGAGTCCCCCCACTGGTCTGATACTGAAGACCTGACAACTTTACGGGCGATCGGCGGCCTCCTGTCTGAACATCCGACAGTGTAACAGGACCCTAAGGACAGATCGTCAGTATCTAGAGAACCCCTTTAAAGGAGTGTTCCAACGCTATCAGACACAAATGTTGGATCGGAGAGGTCGGACCGCTGGGCTCCCCAGACAGTGACAACAGAGGATCCTTGTCTACACATTGGCTGGGGAGCTTCCCCTTAAATAATCGTGGGAAGATCCCTTTAACTGGTTAGCATCACTTACGGAACATGGCGTCGAGCCGCACCAGACAGCAGATGAAGTTGTCAAAGTCCATATCTCCCTTCTCATCGGAATAACGACGAATGATCATCTGATACAATTCACCGTTCAGCTGGAATCCTAAAAAAAATAAAAAAATCAATGAGCGGGGTAGGTACACTTAAAGGGGATGTCTTATCTGAGACATTGGTGGCATATCACTAGGATATGCCTCCAATGTCACATAGGTGCGGGTCCCACCTTTGGACCCCTGAAGCGAGCGGAGAGCAGCTGTGCATGTGCGGCCGCACTCTATTCATTTCTGTGGGACTGCCGTAAGTAGCTGAGCACAGGGGAGGCTACCTTGGGAACTCCTATAATAATGAATGGCTAGCACCGCTCCATTCACTTCTATGGGACTGCCAGAGATAGCCGACCCAGGGCAGTCCTACTGAAATGGGGGTCCAGTTCTGGAGATAGGTGCGGGTCACAGAGGTGGCAACTCAGTCCTGTTCAGCTTTAACCCCTTAAGGACCGTGTTTGTTTTGCGCTCCATGCTTTCCACGAGCCATAACTTTTTTTTATTTTTCCATTTACATGGCCATATGAGAGCTTGTTTATTGCAAGTTGTACTTTCCAATGCCCCTATTTAATATTGCATATGATGTAGTGGGAAGCGGCAAAAAAAAAAAGCAATTCCACCACAATTTTACGGGTTATTAAATTTCAAAGTTCGAGGTGTGATAAAACTGACCAGTTAGTTTTATTCTACAGGTCAGTACGAAGCCAGCGTTACCTAATATGTTTAGTTTTTCTTGCGTTTTAAAAGTGAAAAATAAATAAATAAATCAAAAGTGGGAAAAAAAATCAGTTTTACTTTTTTGTCGCCATATTTTGACCCCTATAACTTTTTTGTATTTATGTGTACAGAGCTGTGTGGGGGCTTATTTTTTGCAGCGCAATCTGATCTTTTCATTGATACCATTCTGGGGTGTGTATGACTTTTTGATCACCTTTTATTAAATTTCTTTTTGAGGAAATGAAGCGTCCAAAAAATGGCGAATAGGCCATTTGGTCGCTTTCCATTTTTCTGTTTACCGTATGGGTAATATTTTTTTTTATATATTTCTAGTATGGGCATTTTTGCACATTGCGACACCCATGATGTGTATTTTTTTTATTTTTTATTTTCATTTTGGCAAAAGGGGGATGATTTGAATTTTAAGGATATTTTTAATTATTATTTTTTTACTTTATTTATATTTTCTTTTTTACACTTTCCTATAGTTCCCATAGGAAACTATTACATGCAATCATTAGATTGCTAGTCTCATATACTCTAATGCAATCGCATATTTCCTATGATGCCTATTACAGGCTGTGGCTCCATAGAAAATACTATACAGCAGCCAGGGTTTCATTCATAGAGACCCAGGCTGCTGCAGGCGCGCTCCGGCTCCTCCGATCGCCACACGGGGGAGCCGGAACACAAACCGAAAGTGAAACTTTCCATTTGTGCATGCTCAGATGTCGTGGTCAGGATTGACCACAGCATCTGAGGGGTTAAATGTCCGCAATCGGCATCACTGCCAGTCGCGGACATGATCCGCGGGTGTCTGCTTGAAGAAGCAGGCGGCCACCCGCGGCTATGGCGCCCGCATCCAGCAGGAGTGGGCGCCATCTTTAAACAGCGGCACAGGGCGTACATGACAGATTTCGTACTGAGCAACCTGCAACGAAAGAGAATACGTGCAGGCTGCAGAGGACAGATGGAGCAAAACCTTTAAAGGGGACGTAAACCTTATCTGAAGGTGAAGCAGCTCCTCTTATCCAGCGTGCAGAGTACGAATCCCTTATACTTTCCATGGATTTGTACTTCGGTTATTGTGCAGTCTGATAGGGGCTTTAGACGCTGCCAGGAATGACTGGACAGCGAGTGTGTGAGGACACATCAGGGACTAACCAAGCATTTCCAGGAGGAATAACCAAGGATATTGGAAGCACACACACAGTGAAAAGGGCTGGTAAGTGGGGTAGATGTTCCAAGCATATCCCCTGTGTGCACCAGTGGGATCCCATTGCTCCTGAAAATGTCCTTTCCTTGTCCTATTGAAATGTGAAATAGAGCTCCGACCCACCTGCAGCTTGGAATGCCCCGGGCAGCTCGTTGCTGCAAATGGTTCCTGATCGGTCAGCGTCATATCTCTTGTAGATAGCCTGAAAATAGCATAAAAGTAACAAAAAATGTAATAGTACAGACCTCAGCTGCTGCAGAACCTCCTAATATACGCTTCAGCTGCTGCAGAACCTCCTAATACACAACTCAGCTGCTGCTGAACCTCCTATTACACACCGCAGCTGCTGCAGAACCTCATAATACACACCTCAGCTGCTGCAGAACCTCATAATACACACCTCAGCTGCTGCAGAACCTCATAATACACACCTCAGCTGCTGCAGAACCTCATAATATACACCTCAGCTGCTGCAGAACCTCATAATATACACCTCAGCTGCTGCAGAACCTCATAATATACACCTCAGCTGCTGCAGAACCTCATAATACCCACCTCAGCTGCTGCAGAACATCATAATACACACCTCAGCTGCTGCAGAACATCATAATGCACACCTCAGCTGCTGCAAAACCTCATTATACACACCTCAGCTGCTGCAGAACATCATAATACACCCCTCAGCTGCTGCAGAACCTCATAATACACACCTCAGCTGCTGCAGAACCTCATAATACACACCTCAGCTGCTGCAGAACCACATCATATAAATTTCAACTGAATGAGGTTTTGTATCAAAGCGGTTTGGCACTTTCTGTCTACTTGTGCCCAATGTGTATGTAACATGACTATATGGAAATTGCTAATATAGATTTTGGTGATATTCTGTGCTATTTGCTATATGAGTCATGCCCCCTTGTTAGGTAAATCTGGACTGTCCACATGGAGGTCACATCCATAAGATGGCGGCTGATGGAGGGTCATGTGACCGGCCAAATCACCTCCTTGTGATGTCCCTTGCATTTAAATACACTGCACCTACACTAAACTCTCAAAGGTACTAGTGCAGATGGCAGGTACAGTGTATCTGAACAGAGGAGACATCACATGGAGGTAATGTGTCTGGTCACATGACCCTCCATCAGCCGCCATTTCATGGACAGGACCTGTGTGTGGACAGCACAAAAGACTTGGCAAACAAGGGAGAATACCTTATGAAATATAGAAAAAGATAAAGACAATATCAGTAAGTGCCATATAATCATCTCCCAAACACATCGGTCAACAGTAACCAGAAAGTGCCCAACCCCTTTAATGTTGCACAAGAATTTCCCCTTAGGCCTCTTTCACACGAGCGTGTCCGGATTTGGTCCGGATGCGTTCAGTGAAAACCGTGCGATTTCACAGGCAAAGCCATTCAGTTTTGCCTGCGATTGCGTTCAGTTGTTCATTTTTTTCCGCGTGGGTGCAATGTGTTTTTCACGCAGCCCCATTCACTTCTACGGGGCCAGAGCTAAAACGCAGAATATAGAACATGCTGCAATTTTCACGCAACGCAGAAGTGATGCGTGAAAAACAACGCTCATGTACACAGACCCATTGAAGCGAATGGGTCAGGATTCAGTGCGGGTGCAATGCGTTCACGTCACGCATTGTACCCGCGCGGAAAACTCGCTCGTGTGAAAGGGGCCTTACTCTGCAAAAAAGAGGTTCAGCAGCAGCTGAGCCATGTATAATAATTTAAACATCCATACTGTCGTTGTGATGTAGAAGAGAATGTGAAACCCCCCCCCCTGTGGTCACTGAATGCTGGAGACTTATAATATTCAGATAATTTACGGGGGGTGGGGGGTGCTTCACATTATCTTCTACATCACAACGGACCCTGCTGATGAGATAGTGGCCCCTATAACCCTTGCTTTGCCAGCAGGGCAACGTGGTTGTTAATCCTACCCACACGTTGTAAACCTCCCCTAGTGGCCCGTTACTGCCCCCTACAGCTATCAGACAGTCGGCGCACGGTGCCCCGTTTTCCTTACCTGCCATTTCTTCACGTTGTTCCACAAGTATTTGAATTCCTCGAAGCCCAATTTCCCGGTGCTGTCGCTCTGCATGTAGTGTTAAGGCGCAAATAACCCCCCCATGACCTCCATCTGCACGTACCGTGAGAATAGTTTTTGCCCATTCAGCCATTCTAAAAAAAAATTAAATGAAGCAACTTTGCAAATAGTTTTGATGAAAAAGATCCTGCCGTTTTTAGTACACAGCTCCTATGCAGATCTAGGTGTCATATCTGGAGGTTAAAAGGGAGGCGAAGCAAATGGAGCGGAGTCACACCTGCCCGCGGGATCAGTCGGCCTGTAGCCTGTAACCATGGAAACTCATAGGCCTGCATGGGGTCCGCAAACACAAAACGGAAGATTTCAAAGTTGCTTCATTTCCATAGGTCTCACATTTTTTTTAAAAAGGTTGCAAGAGAACATATGGATCAACCAGAGGACGTATCTAGGTCAGAATATATATATATATAATAGATAAAAAATCATTACATGGGCGTCCAGAGTAAAATTTGAGTAGGATTTCATGCCCCGGGTTGAACTATTTTGGTATCCAATTGCATTCCCTTAAAGGGGTTGTCCATTCCTTTAACACTGATAGCCTTTCCCGAAAGTACTGGAAACCCCTTTTAATCTCACACTTGATGCTGGACTATCGGATATTCTGGATTAATAAAACATATAAACAAAGAGGTGCACAGGGTTACAAAAGCATGTCTGCCTCCTTCCAGAAACACTGCCACACTTGTCCAAAGGTTGTGTCAGGGACTGCAGCTCAGTTCCAATGCAGTTAAAGGGGTTGTCTCATCTTAGACACGAGAGGCATATCGCTAGGATAGGCCACGGATTCAGATAGCTGCAGGTCCCAGAGGTGGGACCTACAACTAGTTACAAAACTGGAGGCTGTTATGGCACCAAAAAGAGTTACTAAGCAAGGTGGATCCAGCATGCATGCTGGGCCTGCACTCCCTGGATTCTATGTGGCTGTCATGGCGCACAACAGGTGGGATTTAGCGTTAGGACTACTCATGGAGGCGGCCTTGGCGCAGCGAGTGGCTTATTACTTTTTGAACAAAATGTACCCTCTGTTAACTTCTAGCATAGAGGCAGGGCAGAGTGCTGGTTGCATTTCTGTGTTTGTATTGAAAACTGGCCCTGAAAGTGAAGGAAAGTGAACTGCGCATGCGCTGCGTTCTGAGCGCGCTCAGCTATTTTTGAACGTCCCATAGAAATGAATGAAGAGCACACAGGGCAGGCACGGCCACCGCTCCATTCACGTCTATGGGTCAGATGCCACCAATGACATATGAGACAACCCCTCTCATGGTACGTTCACATGTTGGATTTTAGGTGCGGGTTTCAGTGTGGATTCTGTGCCGAAAACCATGCGGCATCTGCATTAAAACCGCACCACAGTTCATGTGCACAGGTCAGGATTTTTCACGAGCAGTTTACTAGACAGCACCACGACGGGAAGGGGTTGCCCGGTTTTTAGGAGGAAGCCAGACAACACAGGGGATCTACCTGCAAAAACAAAGTGATCATGGAAGATTCCACTCTGCTGCTCCGGTTCTCCCACCTGGACCTGTCAATCAAAGTGCAGAGGGTGCGGCAGTTGCAGAGAGAGCTGAGCCTCTAGGTGTAATGGCAACGCCCCTGTTGCTCCTAGAGGCTCATTTGCATATAATAAAACATCATTTTTCTCAGCAATACGGGCACATATGAACATGGGACCAACACAGATGTCTTCAGCTGCCAAGTGCCCATGTAAGAGGTCAGCCGGTGTCATAGGTACTGCTGACAGATGCCCTTTAAGCTGGGAGAGACGTGGAAATCAAGATTAGTCAGGCAAGCGGAAACTGCACGGGCGTTGCCCAGTGGACACTGACATGCCAGCATGATCAGGTTCCCTTTAATCCAGAATTGCACAGACCTGGTGGATTATAAAATATCTTGAATTGTCGTACGGTTGTATGGAAAGGGGATCCCTTGGTGAACCAGCCCCTTCACGTTTCCTGGAATCCCCCCTATACTATACTGAGATTATACCGGATTGTCAGACTTCCTGAATTATTAAATGCGGGATTGAATGTCTGCAGAGCTGTAATAAACCTCCTGGAATCTGTACAAACATGTTAGAGGATTACTGACGTCACAAAGACACCCACTAAAATGATTCGTAAAAGGATACGTCCATGACTGCCACCATGCTGCGGCATGAATCGATGCTGAACCCGTCCGTCTTCAGGTCCGAATCTACAAGAGATTAGGATTACAGCGTCAACCCACAGCGGAGCACAGGCAACCGCAGCACAGGCCGAGCAGAAGGCAGGCAACCGCAGCACAGGCCGAGCAGAAGGCAGGCAACCGCAGCACAGGCCGAGCAGAAGGCAGGCAACCGCAGCACAGGCCGAGCAGAAGGCAGGCAACCGCAGCACAGGCCGAGCAGAAGGCAGGCAACCGCAGCACAGGCCGAGCAGAAGGCAGGCAACCGCAGCACAGGCCGAGCAGAAGGCAGGCAACCGCAGCACAGGCCGAGCAGAAGGCAGGCAACCGCAGCACAGGCCGAGCAGAAGGCAGGCAACCGCAGCACAGGTCGAGCAGAGCGCAGGCAACCGCAGTACAGGCTGGGTATATACACAAATATCTACAGCAGGACAAAGGGGAACTTCAAGGGAATGCAAATCAGGCTGCAAATATATAACCTGGAACAGCAGCCATCATTAACCCCTTCCTGCACCATAAAGGTACAGCACAGGCACACAGGACCTATGCCTATACTATCGCTAGAAGCAGGAAGGACGGCCAAGATATGTGAGCACTCTTGTACGTCCACCACCTCCTAACCTGCCTAAACCTAATGTCTCCATTTCAGTGTGTGGCACTACCATAACTCCTGGGCTGCACGACTACATCCTTGGTGTTATGTTCAATTCCTTATAGACAATCACTTTCTCGCTTTTGCTACCTGCACCTCAGAAAACATCTCCGGGCGGCACAATCTCTTTCAGTTGCTTTGATTCATTCTCATGTTGATTCTTGTACAATTACTAATCGTTTGTCTGGCCCCCCCCCCCCCCTGCAATCTACCTTGAATGCAGCAGCCCGGCTGTACTATCTGTCCATCCCACTACACCGACGAGTCCATCCTGTGCCAGTCCCTGCACCAATACCTCCAACCTGTAAAAGTTGCTGCACTGATGCCTCCAACCTGTGCCACCCGCTGCACTGATACCTCTGCCCTGTGCCAGTGGCACTATCCTGCGACAGTCGCTGCACCAATGACGCCATCCTATGCCAGTCACTGCACTGGTTGTCTATCTACTCTTAAAAAAAACAAAAAAAAAACTATTTATACTTATCACCCGCATCCACAAAGCTCTCCCCAGTGCTGTACAGCCCCATACCCCCACCTCATCTTAGTCTGATAATCTAAGATTAACCATCTCCATAATCTGAACCTCTCACGCTATTGACTCACATATGAGCAGGACCTCACTCCTCTTCTCTGAACGGTTATTTGTGTGTTCGCATCTGTTCCGCAATTTTGCGTAATGGCTGCGGACCTATTCATTTCAATGGGGCCACAAAAGATGCGGATAGCACGCCGTGCGCTGTCCGCATCCGTACTTCCGTTCCGCGACCCAGCAAAAAAGATAGAACATGTCCTATTCTTGTCCACAATTTCAGACAAGAATAGGCATTTCTATCATAGGGCTGGCCGTTCCCGAACGCACACAGCTGGTATTCGTGTTTTGCACATCCACAACATGCGGACCGCAAAAAGGGATACAGTCGTCTGAATGAGCCCTTAGCTTGTTACTCCGTAATCTCTGTCCACATGGTTGGCAGCCACAATTAATTTCTCCCCTTTGTAAATAGAAGGTACGGAACGGGGTGTTCCCCTTTTCTGAACTTCCCCTTTAATCAATATAAAGAAGTGAAACAAAACTCACGTCGTGATACGACTTTGTTGAGAATTCCCATCAGCTCGGTCGGGCTGACCTCCATGTCCTAGAGAAACACGAGTCAACATTAACCATTGTGCATCATTGAACGCCCTCCCTACGACAACACTGACAGTGCCAACCCTGGAACGCAGGCCAACATGTTCCCAGTACTCACATCTCCGGCCAGCTGGTTGAAAAGCCGACGGAAGTTTCGCTCCTCCTCGCTCTCGTTTGACTGAATGACGGAAGTATGGCTCCGAGGGGGCTGGGGAAAAGGGGGGAGTAATTAGGCAATGATGGACTCAAAGAAGGAAAGGAGAAGTCTAAAGGGTCTCCAAACCTATTCTAGCCGAACTACTAACCTGCTGCGCTATATAGTCCTGGCATAGTCTTATATCTAAGGCAGACCTGGGGGTAACCTATTGGCTCCATAGACGCAACGGTCATTACTGAGTTGTCCCAGACCCACAGGATTATTCCCAACAACCTATGACTAGTAAGGAGCCCTGATTAAAGCCCAGTTTTATAAATGACAGGATATTCTCTCACCGGAGGAGTTGGGTTGTAGTTTGCAGCTGCGTCACTGAAAAGAACGGAAACCGGGAGATTACAGGTTAAAATCACATCAAACATCTCATTACCATATGTCTGTACCTTGTACATTATATATATATATACACACACATAAAATATATATATATAAAAATATATACACACACAGGTTAAAGGGGTATTCCCATCACAGACAATGGGGGCATATCGCTAGGATTTGCCCCCATTGTCTGATAGGTGCGGGTTTCCATCTATGGGACCTGCACCTATATCGAGAACAAAGCGGGGAGAGCTCCTAGAGGACCTCAGATTTCCCAGGGTCCGTCCACCACCAAGCGCGGCTCCCCGCTGCTCCCATAGAAGTGAATGGGAGCGCACCGCGCAGGCCCTGCTCCCATTCATTTCTATGGGGCAGACGAAATTTTGGCGCCCCATAGAAATGAATGGAGGGCGGCATGCGCAGTGCGCCCTCCGTTCATTTCCCCGCTTCGCTCTTATTGTAGGTGCGGGTTCCAGAGATGGGACCCGCACCTATCAGACAATGGGGGCACATCCTAGTGATATGCCCCCATTGTCTATGATGTGAATACCCTTTTAAAGGGGTTTTCCAACATCCAGGACCCCCGCCAATCAGCTGTTAGAGAAGGCAGCGGCGCTCGTGCCTTCTCTCAGTTCTTCCTAGGCCAGTGATGTCACATTCATCGGTCACGTGGCCAACACGCAGCTCAGCCCCATAGAAGTGAATGCAATACCACAGCCACTATACAATGTACGGCACTGTGCTTGGTGAGCAGTGAGAAGGCCGCGGTGCTTGGTGTCGGACCCCCATTGATCAGATACTGAAGACCTATTCAGAGGATAGCTCAGTAGTATTAAAGTCTTCGAAAACCTTTTTAAGGGTAAAAATGAACCAAAAAATGCAAGTCAGTCCCTATTCGAGAACATGGGGCTTACAAAGCACAGTGCACACCATACTCTCATAAGCAGCCGCACAGCGGAGAAGGAGGGAGAGCGTCCTCCCTCCTGACTGCGGCCGGCCACTGCCACCAATGTAAAAGCCCAGCGGTCGATGGTGGAGTGTCAGGGAGGGAAGGAGGGGGGAGAATAAGAGGGCAGGGGAGAGGGAAACTCATCACATCCGCACGGCACTCTACGTTAACCCCTTAGTGACGACCCATACGCCTTTTTACAGCAGTGACTAAGAGGCCTTAGGCTGGGCCGCCGCTTTTTTTACTCCTCTAACAGCCCGGATCGGCAGAAGTCCCGATCTGGGCTGTTAAACACTTTACATGCCGTGGGCAATGGAGCCCGCCGCATGTAAAGTGCTGACAAAGGGAGCGTCCCCCTCTGTCTCCCATCGGCACCCCGCAAATGTGATCGCGGGGTGCCGATGTGTGTGAAGGCTGCCTGTTGTTGGATGTAGGCCCCAGACCAGCCTTCAGTAATTTCCAGCAGGCTGCGCCTCTCTGGTCAATGTCAGTATGGCACTGACATTAAAATGCAATGGACTATAGGGATAGTGCATTGCATTTTAAAATCAATCAAAAAGCCGTCTGTTATAGTCCCCTTTTGAGACCCCCACCTATAGGACAATGGGGGCATATCCTAGTGATATGCCCCCATTGTCCATGATGAGACAACCCATTTAAGTGGTAAAAAAAAAACAAAAAAAATTAATTCAATAAAAATACACTTTTTTTCCCCATTGAAAATACGTTTTTAATGAAAAATTGCAAAAAAAAATATCTCCCCCATATGTTTGGTATTGCCGAGTCCATAACGACCCAAAATACATAAATATCACGTAAATTATCCCCTATGGGGAACGCTGTAAATTAAAAAATTAATAAAAAAAATAAAAGAATTGCTAATTTATTCTTGGTTGCCTCCGAAAAAAAGTAATAACAAGCGATCAAAAAGCGCCATTTACTCCAAAATGATACCAATGAAAAATACGACCTGCAAAAATCAAGCGCTCACACAACCCAATAGAAAGAAAAATTAAAAAGTTATGGGTCTTGGGAAGCGGCAATGCAAAAACATTATTTCTTTTTTTTGCAAAAAAAGTTGTAAAATGTAAAAAAAACTATATGTATTTGGTATCACTGTAATCGTATTGACCCAGAGAATAAAGATATTATGTTATTTATACCGAAAAATGAACGTCGTAAAACGTATAACGTAAAAACGCAGTGGCAGTATTGCTGTTCTTCCCCATCTCCCTCCCAGAAAGAGTTAATAAAAGTTAATCAGAAAGTGATGTGTACCCCAAAACGGCTCCATTAACAACTACAACTTTTCCTGCAAAAAACAAGGCCTAGTACAGCTATAAAGACGGAAAAATAAAAAAATTTAAAAAGTTATAGCTCTTGGAAGGCGGCAATGAAAAAAGGAAGAAAACCGCATGGTCAGTAAGGGCCAAAACAGGCTGGTCACTAAGGGGTTAAAGGACTTTTGATGATGTCATCGCCACGTGACCAGTAACATCCAGTTGTTACTGGTCACATGGCAATGGCACCGTCAAAGGTCCAGGAGGATCTTGCTGCAGGAGACGTTGTGAGGCACATGGTCTTATTACATAGGTACCTCCATGTGCCTCACATTAATGGGAACAGTGGCCCCCATCATGTACCTCATATAATGGGCAACATGGGGTTACTAATGGTGTCATTTGTCCACACCGGCTACACAATTTTGGGGGTGTGGACCCATTCCTTTCAAAGAGGCGGCAAAAGATTCAGACAACACACAATGTGCTATCTGCATCCGTAGTTCCGTACCGTGGCCCCGCAAAAAAGACAGAGCATGTCCTATTCTTGTCTGCAATTGCGGGCAAGAATAGGCATTTCTATCGTGGTGTCGGCGATGGGCGGTCCGCAAATTGAGGAATGACATGGGCCGGTATCCGTGTTTTGCGGATCCACAATTTGCAGACTGCAAAACACTATGGTTAATAAGCCCTTAATGGGAGGCACATGGAGGTCCATATTATTAATGCCATGTGCCTCACATTAATATTAACCCCGTCAACTACCTCCTCATATAATGGACAACATGGGGTTAATGAGTGGGTATTTTTTGTGCTTTTTGTTGTTGGTGGTACCGTTGCTCCTAGAGGCTCATTTGGATATATAAAAACATCATTTTTCTCGGCAATGCGGGCACATATGAACATGGGACCAACACAGATGCCTTCACATGTAACAGGTCGGCCAGTGTCATAAAACTGCTGACAGATGCCCTGTAATGCCATGGTTTGTCCTTATACAATGGAGCTAAACCGGCAGCAGACACCTGGCACGGCCTCCACCGGCGTCAGCCCTTAGCGTCGTCGCCGCTTTAAATCGCCAGGCGTGCAAACAGCAGAGCAGCTTCTGAAAAGACTGGGAGGCGGACACCATGCGGCAAACTCCTCCATGTGAGCATACCCTGCGCAGCATCACTCATGGACTGTATCTCATATGGCAGCTCCATCCCATTCAAGTCAGTCAAGCTGCCTGCAATACCAGATACAGCCCAAGACCGAGAGAGGCGCTGTCCAAAGCTGTTTAGTGCATTTAGACTGTAGTCACCGACAATTATGAAAAACCTGCACTGCTACCTACCTGAGGATGTTGAGAATTCCTCCGAACATTCCCCGCCGCCACCACCGCCGCCGCCTCCGCCACCACCAAAGAAACTGCCGCCGCCGCCACCTCCACCATATCGATTGATCAGGAACATTGCTGCAGTCTATCTAGAACTGAAAAGAAAAAAAATGCACATCAAACATGAGCGCTCACATTACTGACATCTACTGCCGAGTGCACCCAACGGCCAGGATCGGAGGGCTCTGATGGGTGTCTACCAGGCGTGGCCACTACTCGGGGTACGGAGCTGTGCGAGCGCTGCGTTCTCTTCAAACAGCTGATCGGCGCGGGTGCTGGGTGTCGAACCGACACCGATCTGAAATCGATGACCTATCCTGAGGATAAGCCATCAATATTACAAAAGCAGACAACCCCTATAAAAAAAAAAAAGCTCTCATCGTTTTGTGTCCACAGCTCCCCTGCAGACTATGCCTCTTGTCCGCAAAAAGGTGAGGAATAGGACAGGTTCTATAATTTGCTTAGAGCACATGGATGTGATCCGTTTTTTTTTTTTTTTTTTTAACAGATCCATAGAAATGAAGGGGACCGTGTGTGATCCGTAAAAAACTATGGTCGTGTATGAGGCCTAACGCCCCATTCACATGGCCGCGGGACCTCCGTACCTGTGTTGCAGACCGCAAAACTGCTGGTCCGCAAAACATGGTCACTGGCCATGGCCACTCCGCATCATGGTGTGAACCCTTTGTCTTCAATGGGTCCGTGATCCGCAAGATGTGGCGAAAGACTTCACACTGCGGTGCGGAGGCGCAGACCATGAAGCCCACGCACACAGAAGCCCTTTCATGTGCTTTCTGGTCCGTACCTCCGCCAGTGCCGACATTTTGCGGACCCATGGTTTGCGGTCCACAACACGGACATGGAGGTCCCTCTGTGGTGTGAATAAGATATAGGAGTGTGCCTTTTTTTTTTTTTTTTACGACTTCTAGAAAGGCGGCAGTTGATGAAGGCATACAACTAGTTAACATCGCTGATGGAGTTGAGCGAACTTGTATTTTAAGTTCGGCGTCCAAAGTTCGGGTTATCGAAGCATCCAGTTATGGATTCCGCTACCGCGGACCATAACGGCATTTGGAATCCATAAGGGGCTGCTTCATTGAACCCGAACCTTGGACAACATGGAGAACCTGGGGTGACGTCACAGTCATGTGATCAGTGCAGGGGGCGTGGCTCAGCGCTGGATTGGATAAGAGGTGATCCAGTACTGAGCCACGCCCCCTGCACTGATCACATGACTGTGACGTCACCCCAGGTCCTTAGGGTTGTCCAAGGTTCGGGTTCAATGAAGCAGCCCCTTATGGATTCCAAATGCCGTTATGGTCCGCGGTAGCGGAATCCATAACGGGATGCTACGATAACCTGAACCCAAATCTACACAAGTGATGAAAAACCACGGATTATTGGCAACTTTTTGGCATCAGAATTCGGAAATGATAATTTCCCTGCCATGAGTCTGCCGAGGTGGGCCCATTTAGGGGCTGTTCAAGTAGAATTTGGACAGCAGATTCCACGACAAAAGCCGACATATCCTTTCTTAGCGTGGCCGTAAAGCGTGACTTCCCACAGAAAACAACGTCATCTTGCGATCCGCATGAACATGCCGGAAAAAAAAAAAAAAGGCTGCCCATAGGCTCATCTCATGCTGCTAGGAACGGAGAGGTGGCTGCGCATGCGCGGACCTCTCTCTATTCACTTCTATGGGAGTTCCAAAAACAGTCCAGTCTACTTTTTAAAGTCCTACAGAGGTGAACGGAGAGAGAGAGAGAGAGCGCATGCGCGGCCGCCACTTCATTTCATGTGGCACATGACAGGGCCCAGAGGTGGAGAACCTGCACCTATTGAGCATTTAGGACGGATCCTGTGGATAGGCTATGAAAGTCCAGGTGGGAAAGCGGCTCTGCGGCTCCTCTAGGCCTCATGCACACGTTTGCATCACGTAAGCAGAGCCATTTACCGCAATCCGAAAGGTCAGAAGAAACGTTCTTTTTTTTTTGGCGGTGCGGATAGATCACGGACCCATTTAAGCTGAATGGGTGTGGAGCCGTCTGCGGAAACTGCACGGATGTGGCCCTGCATTGGGGACCGCAAATTGCAGTCCCCATGCACGAAAAGGCCGAGCAACGGGCGTGTGCATGAGGCCTTATTCTGCCAATCAGTGATCGGTTGTCACTCCCTCCCAACTATAACATCTACAGGAAACCCCTTAAAATGGACTCCTCCTCCCACGTGGGTACTGATCCTACACAGAAAAAGGGCTCATTGACACAAACGTTTTTTGCGTTCCGTATACGTGCCGTTTTTTGCGTTCAGTATACCGTCCGTATAGGGAACCATTCATTTCAACGGGTCCGCAAAAAAAAACGAATGTACTCCGTATGCATTCCGTTTCCGTATTTCCGTTCCGCTACATTTTGTGTCATGTCCTATTATTGCCCGCAAATCATGTTCCGTGACTGCATTTAAGTCAATGGGGCTGTAAAAAAAAAAAAAAAAAAACACGGAATGCATCCGTATGTCCTCCATTTCCGTTCCATTTTTGCGGAAGCATCTATTGAAAATTTTATGGCCAGCCCAATTTTTCAATGTACTTACTGTTAAAATGTTATTATATGCTTCCGTTTGCAATCCGCAAAAAACGGATCACAAACGGAAACCATACGGAGGCGGAACAAACACTACTGAAACTGAAACCAAAGACGAAAAAACGGATCCGTTAAAAACGAACCGCAAAACCATACGGTTGTGTGAATGAGCCCTAACCATGCTAGTTGGCAATCGCTCACGGACAATCGCTTCTACAAAGGTCGAAGGACTACAGATGATCATCTCGCCCTTCTGTGCATTCCTGGACAATAACTGGCGCACGCCCTGTTGACACTTACCCCACCCATTGCTCTGTACAGTAAATACAGTATCCTCCTTGTTGGAGGAACCGGTCCTGCAGGTGATTAAGGGAAAGTCTGCCCTGCAGCGATTAGCAGATCGTTTAGTTAGGTCTGGGGGTGCTCCGCAGGCGGCATTGTTTCCTGTGCACGCATGTATTACCGGTCCGGCCGGTTTATGAAGAATGCGGAGCTGCAACCTCCTAAACTACAGACACCCCCCTGCCCCGGGGGAAGAGCACAGCTAGGTATTACCCTGCCCGAGATATGGCCGGGCCGGGGAGGAGAGTAGATGGCGGCTTATTTCCAGCATCTCCTGGACTGGTCTGGAGTCATTCCTAGCGCAGGGGCAGGGTGACAACGACCCGCAGGGTGTGGTGACTGCAGACCAATGCCGGCCATATGCATACTATAACCAGGTACCGCTAGATTGTGCAGTCCTAGGAGAAGGGGTATCTGATAGTGGTGGTCCGACACCCGGGACCCCCACCGATCAGCTGTTTGAGAAGGCACCGGCGCTCTTCCTAGGCCGTGTGACGTCACGTTTATCGGTCACATGCCTTAGGAGGAGCTCCATGGAAGTGAATGGGGCTGAGCGCAATACCAAGTACGGCCACTACACAATGTACGGCGCTGTGCTGGGTGAGCCGCGGCGCTGTGCTGGGTGAGCCGCGGCGCTCACAGGTGCACCGATTCCTTCTCAAACCGCTGATGGGCGGGGGTCCCGATCACATACTGATGAGCTATACAGAAGACAGGCCATCAGTATATAAGTCTCGGGAAACCCCTTTAAGTGCTGCTAGCGCCCATCTCAGGGGTTCATGACGGGGACAGAGCTACAGCAGGAGGGAGCAGGTGGAGGGCGGGCGCTGCCCCGGTGCCAAGGAACAGCGCGCTGGTAACAATGCGGGCGTGACCCAATGTATACACTGCACAAGT
The DNA here is from genome assembly GCA_033119425.1 of Bufotes viridis. Lineage (NCBI taxonomy): Eukaryota > Metazoa > Chordata > Amphibia > Anura > Bufonidae > Bufotes > Bufotes viridis. The sequence goes on from CM065597.1 coordinate 25,359,175, forward strand.
GCACACACCATACGACTACTACACGTATACAGTATACACACTACTGCACATATACGGCATACACACTACTGCACCTATACGGCATACACACTACTGCACCTATACGGCATACACACTACTGCACCTATACGGCACACACACTACTGCACCTATACGGCATACACACTACTGCACATATACGGCACCTATACGGCATACACACTACTGCACCTATACGGCATACACACTACTGCACCTATACGGTATACACACTACTGCACCGATACGGCATACACACTACTGCACCTATACGGCATACACACTACTGCACCTATACGGCATACACACTACTGCACCTATACGGCATACACACTACTGCACCTATACGGCATACACACTACTGCACCTATACGGCATACACACTACTGCACCTATACGGCATACACACTACTGCACCTATACGGCATACACACTACTGCACCTATACGGCATACACACTACTGCACCTATACGGCATACACACTACTGCACCTATACGGCACACACACTACTGCACCTATACGGCACCTATACGGCATACACACTACTGCACCTATACGGCATACACACTACTGCACCTATACGGCATACACACTACTGCACCTATACGGCATACACACTACTGCACATATACGGCATACACACTACTGCACCTATACGGCATACACACTACTGCACATATACGGCATACACACTACTGCACATATACGGTATACACACTACTGCACATATACAGGACACATAGTACTACACAGTATATTGGCGGACACCCTGTATCTAATCCTGTCATATGTGATACAGTATGATGAGGCACTGTACCTAATCCTATCATATGTGATACTGTCTGATGAGGCCCTGTATCTAATCCTATCTTATGTGATACTGTCTGATGAGGCCCTGTATCTAATCCTGTCATATGTGATACTGTCTGACGAGGCCCTGTATCTAATCCTATCATATGTGATACAGTCTGATGAGGCACTGTATCTAATCCTATCATATGCGATACAGACTGATGACACTGTATCTAATCCTATCATGTGTGATACAGTCTGACGAGGCACTGTATCTAATCCTATCCTATGTGATACAGACTGATGACACTGTATCTAATCCTATCATATGTGATACAGTCTGACAAGGCACTGTACCTAATCCTATCATATGTGATACAGTCTGATGAGGCACTGTATCTAATCCTATCATATGTGATACAGTCTGACGAGGCACTGTATCTAATCCTATCATATGTGATACAGTCTGACGAGGCACTGTATCTAATCCTATCATATGTGATACAGTCTGACGAGGCACTGTATCTAATCCTATCCTATGTGATACTGCCTGCTGAGTTGCTGTATCTAGGCCGATCAGGTGATAGTAGCTGCTGTATAGCCTTTCATGCGGTGCAGTATAGTACAGTACTATTGTATTTTGCTATACACAAAAAAATTTAGTCCGCCCCTGAACATGCATGTAACATATAAATGTACGTAACCTACATATAATATACAACTTCTCACAACATACATACAGCATACAACTACACACAACATATATGACACATACATACAGCCACATACAACACACTTTTTATGTACACTCATACATACATGACAGTACTGCACTCTGTACACGTCGGTATTTGATATATAGCTGAGGCAGGCTCGGAGCACCGGGCACTCACCCTCTCGCCGCAGGTTCCGGGGTCCCCGCTCCTCTCTCCGCCTCGGTTCCGGACAGGGTGCGGCTGATAGACGAGTGAATCACAGTCCTGACAGCAGTGGACACGCCCACAACATAACCACGCCCACTATCTAGTATGGGAGCCAATCCCTTCCCTTCTTATCAGGTCTCCTCCAGTACTGCGCGCAGCCGCCATCTTTGTGGAGACCAATCTACCCTAACTATATAGAAAAGCGCCCCCAGCATGGCCGCGGCATGAGGACGCCGAGGGGCGTATCTATGGTCGTCACTTGTCAGCTGCAGTGCCAGTGCGGGCAGAGGGATGACAGCTGCTGTGCACACACCCAGAGCTGCTGCTGTCTGATATGTGACCTGGATAACAGGGCTCTCACTTTATCATTACAGGACATTGACCAAAAATGACTATATCCTCAGCGTCTGCGTCACCACCCGCCCTAGTAGTTTACAGAAAGAGGGATGTGTGGTTGTCCAGCATGCCCAAAGGCAGAAAGTGCCCCCATAAGAGTGTCAGCCACGATGCCCCCATAAGAGTATACTGACATATAAGGATGCATGCACATTGGCGTATTTATTGGATCATGTATATGGCAGTATCTTTTATGCACGGTCTGAAATGCACCATCGGATGGCCCAGGGGGCACATGGTCCAGTATAGGTTATAAAATGCATACGGTCATTCTAGCCCCAGTCACAATGGCGCCAGTTGTGCCACCCACGATCAGTCAGACGGCTGCTGGATTCCAGCGTTCACAGATCTAATGGGCAGAGCTAGCGGTATCGTAGGAATCTCTGATGCTTTTAGATCCGGTTGTTAGATCCACAGTCGAGCTGGGACCTCCGGCTAGGAGCCATTGACATGGGGCACAAGGGGGTGATTATGAAAGAACTGTTCATTCAGCGGCCGTCATCTCTTTTCCAAAATGAGGATGAACGATCACAACTGTGATCATTCATCTCCATACTGATTCATTGTTTGTCGGCAGCGCGTCCCTGTTTACCAGAGCAATGTGCTCCCAACAAACATTGGTTTTTGGTGCCGCATAAAAGATGTCATCGTCTGACAAGCAAGCGCATGCCCATTCGTCGGGTGATCGGCGACACATTTACATGGGGTCATTATTGGGAATGAGCACCGCATGTCTGTCCCCAATAATTGTCCTGATCTTTGACACATGAAAAAGGGCACTTACTGCCATATTGCCCAGGTGAAGGCAATGTGCCCCGAGTACCACTCATACTGCCCCACTAAGTCACAGTGCCCCCAGTACCACTCACACTGCCCAGTAAGCCACAGTGCCCCCAGTACCACTCACACTGCCCCACTAAGCCACAGTGCCCCCAGTACCACTCACACTGCCCCACTAAGCCACAGTGCCCCCAGTACCACTCACACTACCGCAGTAAGCCACAGTGCCCCCAGTACCACTCACACTGCCCCACTAAGCCACAGTGCCCCCAGTACCACTCACACTGCCGCAGTAAGCCACAGTGCCCCTAGTACCACTCACACTGCCCCACTAAGCCACAGTGCCTCCAGTACCACTCACACTGCCCCACTAAGCCACAGTGCCCCCAGTACCACTCACACTGCCCCAGTAAGCCACAGTGCCCCCAGTACCACTCACACTGCCCCAGTAAGCCACAGTGTCCTTGGCACCAGCTACATCAAGGTCCTTGTGCAGGTACAGTATAGGCCGGTCCCTAGTCCCTTTCATGATAGTCCCTGGGCACTTGTAAGGACTAAATATATACAGTAAGGACATGAGACGTCTTCTTTCCAGTAGTCTACAATTCTCTTCAGTTGTGTATTCGCTTTGTCTGTTGATTTGAAAGCTGGGTGACAACCATATTGGCCCCCTTTTAGTTCTGATGAGATCCGTCGTTTCCAGGCTCCTGACTGCAGAATGGTAGAACCCCCTTGGCCCACACGTCACTGACATTCATACCTCAGATAATACCATCCTATAATATACAGTGCCCACAAAATACTGAAGGTTTTGTTATGTGCCCCAGAAACAGCGCCACACTTGTCTATGGGCCGCGTGTGGCATTGCAGCTCAGCTCCATTCTCATACAACTTCTCTAATGGTAATATCCCTAGGGATCTAGGGTAGTGAAGGGGTAAATGCTTTAACCCTGGTGTCTCTGGTGATCTAAAAGGGGGGTGTACTATGATGAATAGTAATATCCCAGGCGCTGAAGGCTTAATCATATCCCTGGTGGTCAAGTGGTAAAAGCATTACCCTCAGTTCACACTTGCACATTTTACAGCGCGTTCGAACGCGCTGTAAAATGCATAACCGATGCAAACCAATGCTTCCCTATGGGACTGGTTCACATTTTCGCGTTTTACAGCGCATTCAAACGCGCTGAAAAACACCCGACGCATAAACAAGTACTTGAGCTTTTTTTGGGGCGTTTGTCACACGTTTTGGCCCATAGACTTCAATAGGAATGCGCAACGCTTGTATTTTGCACATTTTTGACACTGAAAACGCGCGTTCGAACGCGCGTTTATGAATTTGCAACATGCTGGAAAGGCCAAACCCCAGCTCTGATTGGCCAAACTTCATATTTGGTCATTGGACAACACTGCAGTCAATCACACAAACGCGCGTTAAACGCGCGTTTACTATTGCCAAAAACGCGCACAAAAACGCGCCGAAAACGCGCGTCTCAGAAACGCTCAGGTCTGAACCCAGCGTTATGGAAGCATCTCTGATGCTGGGTTTACCCTGGGTTCACACCTGAGCGTTTCTGAGATGCGCGTTTTTGTTGCGCGTTTTAGGCAATAGTAAACGCGCGTTTTACGCGCGTTTGTGTGATTGACTGCAGTGTTGGCTTCTCTCCAAACTGTGCCTAGCACCTGGGTTTTGTCCTTTCCAGCATGTTGCAAATTCATAAACGTGCAAAATACAAGCGTTGCGCGTTCCCATTGAAGTCTATGGGCCAAAACGCGCGACAAACGCCCCAAAAAAAGCTCAAGTACTTGTTTATGCGTCGGGCGTTTTTCAGCGCGTTCGACCGCGCTGTAAAACGCGAAAATGTGAACCAGTCCCATAGGGAAGCATTGGTTTGCATCGGTTATGCGTTTTACAGCGCGTTCGAACACGTTGTAAAATGCGCAAGTGTGAACTGAGGGTGATGGTCTAGGGCTGTGAAGGCTAACCTCCGGCTGTGGTAAAATTACAACTCCCAAGATGCACACTTGCTTGGCTGTTCTCAGAACTCCATAGGAATACATGGAGCATGCTGGGAGTTGTAGTTTCAGCACAGCCGGAGTGCCGGAGGTTAGCCATCACTGGTCTAGGGGCAGTGTTTTGATGGCCACTTACAGACGGGAGTAATGTGGGTGCTTTTATACTACAGGCGCAACAAATGACGGACAACACATGAGAACCTGACTGACCCCATTATAAGTCACAGAGCAGGTGAAGGGGTTAAATATGTGACACCCAGTGGGTACGCACCTCCCCGAGCTGTCTTCTGCTTCCTCTTCCTGTCCAACGTTGATCATAGATACTCTGCAGAGCAGGGCGTAGGGAGGACGATATGGCGGTATAACAGCTGCTCCGTTCTCTGTGGACCACCCTGGGGGATGACCACGGGGTCCTGTCATCCAGTGCCCCCTGAGAAGGAATCCCAGACAGCTGCCGTGTCTAACCTGCCCCTCTACAGCCAGGCCTGCCAGCGCCCCCCATGTGTGAACTCGCCCCATGACTATTTACTGCCATTATAAACAGGATATCAGATAGTGCAGGTTTCCGAAAAATTTCCTCACGTAACACGTTCTTCATCCCAGTGATGGAAACGGTGACTTCGCTCAGTAGCTCCCTCCGTCCCAGGAATGTGGCTCGTGTCCAAGACTTAAACGGTTATTCCCATCTCAGACAATGGGGGCATATCGCTAGGATATGCCCCCATTGTCTGATAGGTGCAGGTCCCGAACCTACGAGAACGGAGTGGAGAGAGCTGTGGCTGGAGGTCGCCGGCGTCCGTCCACCAGCAAGCGCTGCTCCCATAGAAGTGAATGGGAGCGCGCCGCGCTCGCGCGACCCCTGCTCGCATTCATTTCTATGGGGCAGACGGAAATAGCTCAGCCAGTGCTCGGCTATTTTCTGCAGCCCCATAGAAATGAATAGTGGGCTGCTGCGTATGCGCAGTGCGTCCTCGTTCATTTCCCCGTTCCGTTCTCATTGCAGGTGGGGGTCCTAGCGGTGGGACCCGCGCCTATCAGACAATGGGGGCATATCCTGGCGATATGCCCCCATTGTCTGAGATGGGAAACCCCTTTAAGACGTAACCAGAGAGCAAAAGATCTATCCTGCTCCGCTGTATGGCCAGGGTGGCGGAGCAGAACCCAATGGTGGTATGCTGATGGCACTGCCACCCCATTCTTAAAGTGGTTGTGTCTGATGACCATTCCACAGAGTGCTCAAGGTTCCAGTTTAGGAGGTGCAGAACCAGTCTGGGATTGGCCGGTACCTGATTTCAGAGGTGTTCTGCGCCATTATAGAAGCAGGACAATGGAACGCCACCTGGCGGACCCCGCTGACTATGATGGGATCTGGTTTCTATTAAAAAAATCCAGCATTTTACTGGACAAAAAAGTACAGCATACCGCACTACTCTGTCCTGTATGTTTAATGGAATTTTCTGCAGATGTGAATGGACCCTTCCCCTGGGGCCATTTACACATACACAGGGACTGGAGGAGCTATACCTCTCCTCCACTCCCTGCAGCCTGTCCTCCACTGCCCTCTCCACCTGCTGGAGGCTGCTTCAACCTCTAATATCTCAGGCTGTATAGCACCTAGAGATACGAGCCAGGTCTGTTTTTTAAAGGGTTTTCCAGGTGTTTAAGGATACATCATCGTTATATAATCAAAAGGAGTCCGACTCCCGACACCCCGTCCATGAGTGCTGTGGCTTCCTAGGCCAGTGACGTCACGTCCATTGGTCACAAGGCCTAGGAACAGCTCGGTCCCATACAAGTGAATAGGCTAAGCTGCAATACTAAGCACGACCACTATACAATAGACGGCGCTGTGCCTGGTAAGCTGCAAGGAGGCCACAGCGCTCACCAGAGCGCTGTAGCTTCCTTAGGCCTCATGCACACGAACGTATTTTCTTTCCATGTCCATTCCTTTTTGTTTTGCGGACCATATGCGGAACTATTCATTTCAATGGGTCCGCAAAAAAAACGGAAGGTACTCCGTGTGCGTTCTGTTTCCATATGTCCGTTCCGCAAAAAAATAGAGCATGTCCTTTTTTTTTCTAGTTTGCGGACAAGGATAGGCATTATTACAATGGATCCGCAAAAATAACGGATCTGCAAAAAAACGGATGCCATACGGAATGTACCATGAAAAAGCCTTAAATCATGAACAAACCTTAAGTCAGCTGATTTCAGGGGGTGTGTTCTATGCAGCCCATTCAGGCGGCTCTCGGCTCACATTACATATTGAGGGGTGTGTTCTATGCAGCCCGCGCTCGGCTTCAGCGCAGTACGCAGAGGCAGGTCTCCCCGATGGGAGGGGAGGGAGCTCCCTCCCTGTTAACACCTTCCATACAGCGGTCCGTACGGACCGCAGTATGGAAGGGGTTAAACTGCTGACATCTGCAGCACAGATGTCAGCAGTTTATAGCAGGGGGTCAGCAATGTGCTGACCCCCTGCTATACCCACTAGACCACCAGGGAAAAAATTTCAAAGGAGGCGGGCGGGGGATCGCAATTGCCTCCCGAGCCTGCAGCCCGCAATTCCCCCCCCCCTGCACCGCCCGGGGGGTCAGTAACATGGCAGGGTGCAGGGGGGGGGGGGGTTAATTGGTTAATTTTTACATTTACAATTGACCTGCGGTTTTCTGTGCAACATGGGGGGGGCTCACAGGTTTATTCATACACCTGTGCCAACCCCGCGCCTCTGGCTTCAGAACTGTTTCGGTGTAGTGCGCATAATGCGCATGCGCCGAAGGACACACCCCGAACACACCCACTGAAATCAGCTGACTTAAGGTTTGTTCACAATTTAAGGTTTTTTCATGGTACACCGGCATTGTTAATTGCAGGTATTTTCCTTTGCGGACTGCTACTAATGAGCGCTACCATTGCGCAGCGCTCACTAGTGCAGCCTTTACCTAAGAAAAAAACACTCACCTCCTCCATTTGCTGCTGACTGGAGGACAGGACCTGCGGGCGTCATCACGCTGGAGCGCAGGTCCTGAGCTTCCAGTCAGCAGGGGGCGTTCACCGCAGCGCGAGCAAATGCAGGAGGTGAGTGTTTTTTTTTGCAGAAGCAAACTGGGGGCATTATTCTAACTGGGGCCACAAATAGGGGGCATTATTCTTCCTGGGGCCACAAATGGGGGGCATTATTCTTCCTGGGGCCACAAATGGGGGGCATTATTCTTCCTGGGGCCACAAATGGGAGGCATTATTCTAACTGGCGGAACTAATGGGTGGCATTATTCTTCCTGGGGCCACAAATGGGGGGCATTATTCTAACTGGGGAACTAATGGGTGGCATTATTCTTACTGGGGCCACAAATGGGGGGCATTACTCTTTCTTTTTAAAATCTTTTTATTAATTTTGAAAATGTAGAACATGGGTCCATTACTTTTACTGGGGGCACTAATGTGGGCATTATTATTTCTGGGGGAACTGATGGGGCATTAATATTATTGGGAGCCACAGTATGATAGCGACTTAACACCCCTTAACACTCAAGGAGTGTGGCGGGGGGGGGTGTGTGCCTCCGCGCAAGAGCAGTACCACGGTGCGGCGCCTACGCGCAAGCGCAGTACCAGGGCATGGGTAAGGTAAAATTACAGTGAGCATTGACTCATGGACGCGCGCACGGACACCGCGCGTGTGCTCTCAGGGGTAAGGAGATCTGACGGTCTTTTGTCTTGTTAAATCTCCTTACCCTCACACTGTGCACGCGCGGATTGTAAAATCTCCTTACCCTCACTACACAGCGCACCAGCCAGCAATGAATCGGAAGCGCGCTGTGTAGTGAGGGTAAGGAGACTTTACAATCTGCGCATGCACAGTGTGAGGCTAAGGATATTTAACAAGACAAACGACCGTCAGATCTCCTTACCACTGAGAGCGCACGCGCGGTGTCCATGAGTCAACCCTCACTGTAATATTACCTTACCCATGCCCTAGTACTGCGCTTGCGCGGAGGCGCACACCCCACATGGGGTAAGGTTGTTTTTCAAGTTAAGACTTTTTCTCAGAATACCGGTATTTTTTGGTGGGAAAGGTGGCAACCCTAAGTACGCGCCAGCCCTGGGAGGCAAAGTTTCTTCCATAACGGTGAATACCACATATAAAAACACCAAAATATGAGAAAAAATTAAATTTTGGCTGAAGATAATGAAGGACACACTGTCAGACACTACTAGTGGCGCAGCACCGCTCACCTCACAGTCACATGACCTAAACCTCCCAGGAGCCCATATATCCTAGGCATAACCAATCTACCCAATTAATATAATGTGTTCGCGCGGGCTCAACAAACTCCGCCCCTTAACCAATCAATTGGGTCGACAGCCACTCTGCAGGGCAACGCAGCAACTGCTAGTCTCTGGGCAGAAAGCGCTTCTGATTGGTTGATAGTAAAGTAACTGAGTTCTGATTGGGGAGAGGCAGAACTCTGCTTTTGATTGGCTTTGCGGCTGTGGAAGCTAATTGGCTGCGCGACTGGTCACATGCGCGAGGAACTGTGAAAGACTTGGAGTGGCGCGGAGCTTGTGTGATGGCGTCTTATAGAGATCAATGTAAGCTTTCCTGCCACACGTCTCGGCGTGTGCTCGGTGCCGGGCTTCTCTTATATGGCGGCTGCTGAGGGGGCGCCCCATTCATAGGCGTTGTCTGTGCGGAGATTTTACTTTTGTGTCATAATGTGATGATTGATAATTACTGTATACACGCCGGGTAGAATTGTTCCGGGAGGACTAGATGTGGCGCACAGTCCAGGGGTCCAACCTTCAACCAAGTCCCTCTTTACACAGTGCCAGAGACAGTCTCGTATAGCTGTCTAAAGCAAGAGTGCCCCCCTATACAGTGCTGGACAGAGAGTGCCCCCCTATACAGTACAGGCCAGAGAGTGCCCCCATATAGAGAACAAGCCAGAGAGTGCCCTCCTATACAGTGCCGGACAGAGTGCCCCCCCCTATACAGTACAGGCCAGAGAATGCCCCCCTATACAGTGCTGGGCAGAGAGTGCCCCCATATATAGTACAAGCCCGAGAGTGCCCCTATACAGTGCCGGACAGAGAGTGCCCCCTTATACAGTACAAGCCAGAGAGTGCCCCCCTATACAGTACAAGCCAGAGAGTGCCCCCTTATACAGTACGAGCCAGAGAGTGCCCCCTTATACAGTACAAGCCAGAGAGTGCCCCCCTTATACAGTACAAGCCAGAAAGTCCCTCCCTATACAGTGCCGGCCAGAGAGTGCCCCCTTATACAGTACAAGCCAGAGAGTGCCCCCATATACAGTACAAGCCAGAGAGTGTCCCCCTTATACAGTACAAGCCAGAGAATGCCCCTGTACAGTGCCGGACAGAGAGTGCCCCCTTATATAGTACTAACCAGAGTGTGCCCCCTTATACAGTACAAGCCAAAGCATGCCTTCTACACAGTGCTGGCCAAAAAGTGTCCACCTACACAGGGACAGCAAAAGAGTGTCCCTCTAAACAATGCGAGCAGCAGAGTGCTCACCTATACAGTTCCGTCCAGAGAGTGCTCCCCTATACAGTGCTGGCCAGAGAGTGCTCCCCTATACAGTGCTGGCCAGAGAGTGCTCCCCTATACAGTGCTGGAAAGAGAGTGCTCCCCTATACAGTGCTGGCCAGAGAGTGCTCCCCTATACAGTGCTGGCCAGAGAGTGCTCCCCTATACAGTGCTAGCCAGATAGTGTTCCCTATACAGTGCCGTCCAGAGAGTGCTCACCTATACAGTGCTGTCCAGAGAGTGCTCACCTATACAGTTCCGTCCAGAGAGTGCTCCCCTATACAGTGCTGTCCAGAGAGTGCTCGCCTATACAGTGCTGGCCAGAGAGTGCTCCCCTATACAGTGCTAGTCAGAGTGTGCTCACCTATACAGTGCTGGCCAGAGAGTGCTCGCCTATACAGTGCTGTCCAGAGAGTGCTCACCTATACAGTGCTGTCCAGAGAGTGCTCGCCTATACAGTGCTGTCCAGAGAGTGCTCGCCTATACAGTGCTGGCCAGAGAGTGCTCGCCTATACAGTTCCGTCCAGAGAGTGCTCGCCTATACAGTGCTGGCCAGAGAGTGCTCCCCTATACAGTGCTGGCCAGAGAGTGCTCCCCTATACAGTGCTGGCCAGAGAGTGCTCCCCTATACAGTTCCGTCCAGAGAGTGCTCCCCTATACAGTGCCGTCCAGAGAGTGCTCCCCTATACAGTTCCGTCCAGAGAGTGCTCGCCTATACAGTGCCGTCCAGAGAGTGCTCGCCTATACAGTGCCGTCCAGAGAGTGCTCGCCTATACAGTGCCGTCCAGAGAGTGCTCGCCTATACAGTGCCGGTGTTCCGGAATTTTCTGCTACCCACGTCACTTCCGGTAGTGACGTGGGAGGCGCGGCTCTCCTCTCGGCTCCTGATTGGTCTGCCGGGAGGTTTTTCGGCGCAGGCGCGGACGGTTCACCCCTGATGTGAGCGCGCCTAGGGTAGCAAAAATTTCCGGCCACTGCGCATGCGTCGTGAGCGAGCGGCTCGGCTGCAGGCGCAGTAGCTGGTAGCTAAATGCGCCCGAGCCAGGTAGCCAAAAATTCCGGCCACTGCGCATGCTGTGCAGCAGAGCTGCTCGGTAGCATAAAATTCCGGCACACAGTGCATGCGCAATATCAAGATTCGCGAGTACAGTTTCTCTATAAAGTTTAACAAAATACAAATATCTCCCCTTTTCATGTTTATTGTTTATCTATATGACTCCAAATGTTTCACTGGTGACCCAGCGTGCTTCACTAGGCGCTGGGTCACAGCGAGCTGTTAGAGTCATATAGATAAACAATAAACATGAAAGAGGAGATATTTGTATTTTGTTAAACTTATAAAAGTGTACTCGGCGACTATGATGTTGCTATGCGCAGATGTGCTCGCCTATACCAGCTAGCTCGGCCCGTTAGCATGCATGCGCAGTGATACTTAGTCTGCTACCTAAGCGCGTTCACATCATGGGTGAACCGTCCGCGCCTGCGCCGACAAACCTCCCGGCAGACCAATCTGGAGCCAAGAGGAGAGCCGCGCCTCCCACGTCACTACCGGAAGTGACGTGGGTAGCAGAAAATTCCGGAACACCAGCCAGAGAGTGCTCGCCTATACAGTGCCGTCCAGAGAGTGCTCGCCTATACAGTGCCGGCCAGAGAGTGCTCACCTATACAGTGCTGGCCAGAGAGTGCTCGCCTATACAGTGCCGGCCAGAGAGTGTCCTAGTAAAGAGATAAAGCCAGGAAACATCCTTCTAAGCCATTAAAGACAAAAAAAGTGTCCCCCCCCCAAGCAGTGCCAGAGAGTGCACAGTAAACAGCGTTAGGCCGTGTTCACATGGTATCACAGCTCAGGTCCATTCACTTGAATAGGGCTGAACTGCGCCTAGGCCATGTGACCGCCAAACGTGTCGTCTCTGGTCCTGGAAGAGGAGGCAGCATTTACCAGGGCGCCATGTGCTCTTCAGACAACTGATTGGTGGGGGTGCTGGGAGTCGGACCCCTCCCATCCCATATGGGGGACCTATCCTGAGGATTGGCTTCATTATCAAAATCTCCGACAGCACAACAAATATGGAGCAAATGTGCCCTAATGTAAAAAGCTAAATGTGCCCCAGTGTCAGCCTGGAGCAATGAAGTGTCGCCCTTTTATCCAGCAGGCCGTCTGATTTCATGTCCGTGTTATTTGTATGTCCGCAGCCAGTAAGCTCGTCCTGATGGAGACCCTGTCCCTCCTGCGGAAGCAGTATCGCACAGATGCCAGCCGGAGGCAATGCGGAGAAGGCACAGGTGGGTTCCTGGCGTCGTAGGTGTCCTAACCTGTCACTAAGGCCCCATTCACACGACTGTATTTATGGTCCGCACCTGATCCACATTTTTTGCGGAACAGGTGCGGGCCCATTCATTTCAAACACCGTGTGCTGTCCGCATCTCCCGCAAAAAAAGATAGAACTTGTCCTATACTTGTCCATTTTGCGGACAAGAGCAGGCATTGTTACAATGGGTACTCAACAAAATAACGGATGCAACACACGGAGGTTACACATGCGTTTTGCGGACCGCATATATGGCTACAGTGTATTAATTCTGTATGTGCTGCAGTAAAAAGCCTTAACTTCAGGGGCCTCTTTTGCTAGAAGAATAAAAGTAATAAATAAAATATATTACAAAAATTATTTCTAGGCCATTTAGAGCGTCGGACAAGTGATAAGGGGAGAGGGAGTCAAAGGCCTGAAGCTTTATTGAGAGACAGACACACACCAGGGGAGGGAAGGAGAGGGGTTGTTTAATCTCAGACAATGGGGGCATATCGCTAGGATATGCCCCCATTGTCTTATAGGTGCGGATCCCACCGTTGTGACCCGCACCTATATCGGGAGGGGAGCCCTGAAAGCTGCTCCTGGGTATACAGTCTCCCATTTCATTTTCCAGGGCGTCCAAAAGGGCTGCGAAAACAGCACCTGGGGCAGTACCTGGTGTTGCATAGTCCACGGGCATGCATGAATGTCCATCCATTTTTGTGTCCATTGGTTAACCTGATGGAAGCCATCTTCTTCAAAACAGTCTCAGCGGTGGCGGCGGGGAGCCCTGGAATAGACTCCATGTAGTCCTTTGCTCGGATGAGCTTATGGATAGTCTTTGGTTTCCACAAGTCAGGCTTGAGGCCTTCCAGCTCGTGTTCCGTTTCAACTTGAGACATCCCCAGGCAGCTGTTTTAGGGTGCTTTGTCCTCGTCAGTGGGGAGTAGCATTCTGGCTGGCTGGTTGCGATGCCTTGAATGCAACTAAGGGTACTTTCACACTAGCGTTTTGGATTCCATTTGTGAGATCCGTTTCAGGGCTCTCACAAACGGTCCAAAACGGATCAGTTAAGCCCCAATGCATTCTGAATGGATAAGGATCCGCTCAGAATGCATCAGTTCGGCTCCGTTCCGCCTCTATTCCGTTTTGGAGGCGCACACCAAAACGCAGCATGCAGCATTTTGGTGTCCGTCTGAAGAGGCGGAGCCTAACAGATCCGTTTTTAATTACAATGTAAGTCAATGGGGACGGATCCGTTGTCAATGACACAATATGGTGCTTTTGAAAACGGATCCGTTCCCCATTGACTTTCAATGTAATTCAAAACGGATCCGTTTTGGACTTTGTCATTTTTCTTTTAACTAATGCAAACGGATCCGTTCTGAACGGATACAAATGTTTGCATTATAGGTGCGGATCCGTTTGTGCAAATAAACAGACGGATCCGTACCAACGCAAGTGTGAAAGTAGCCTTAGGCCCCTTGCACACAAGCGTTTTTTTTTTTTTGCAAGTGTACGGGCCATTTTTTTTTGGTCTGTATACGAAACCTTTCATTTTAATGGGTCTGCAGAAAAAACGGAATGTACTCCGTGTGCATTCCGTTTCCATTTTTCCGTTCCGTTAAAAGATAGAACTTGTCCTATTCTTGTGTGCATCACGGACAAGGATAGTACTGTTCTATTAGGGGCCAGATTTTTCCATTCTGCAAAAAACGTAATGCACACGGATGTCATACGTCTTTTTGCGGACCGCAAAACCATACGTTCGTGTGCAATAGGCCCTAGGCCGAGTGCTGAATATCCCAGTCCTGTATGGAGACTTAATGGAAGTGCCGGCTGGTTGCGATGCCTTGAATGCAGCTTAGGGTCCATTCACACATCCGTAGAACGGGTCCGGATCTGTTCCGCATCGTTGCGGAACAGATCCGGACCCATTCCTTCTCTATGGGGCAGGAATGGATGCGGACAGCACACGGTGTGCTGTCCGCATCCGCATTTCCGGAGCACGGCCCCGAACATCCAGTCTGTGGCACCGAAAAAAAAAAAGAACGTGTCCTATTCTTGTTGGAGGTGCCAGCCGGGTGTATTGCGGATCCGCAATACACTACGGACTAGGCCTGCACAATATATTGCGAAAGCAATCGTTATCGCAATTAATCGCCATATCGCAATCGCAATTTGCTGACCCAAAAATGCTGCAATTATATTACCGTATTTTTCGCTTTATAAGACACACTTTTTTACCCCCAAAAGTGTGGGGGGGGGATGGTAGTGCGTCTTATAAAGCGATGGTTGACTTTCTACGTGACACTGACACTGTATCTCCAGGTGCTATACTGCACAGTGCGGCCAGCGATACATCAGTTACAGTGCGGGGAGGGGGAGGGGCTGGTGGAAAGTCGTTATTTTAATGAACACTTGTTCTTATATCTATTCTATTTATCTGTTCTGTGCAGCGCTATTAAGAAAATGGCAAGTTTTGTATTTTGTACTTTTGCAGTAATGCAAATATGTATTTTATTTTTCAGTTCTTGAGTTCAGCATAACTACATTTCACATTATCAGTCATCTGTGTGAGCTTTTACCTTGAAAATCCAAGCAGATAGACCTCTAGCACAATTCCCTTAAAATATCGCATCGCATATCGTTATCGCAATTTTTAGGGCCCTAATCGCAATCGCACAAAATTCCCATATCGTGCAGCCCTACTACGGACGTGTGAATGGACCCTTAGGCCGAGTTCTGAATATCCCAGTCCTGTATGGCGACTTATTGGAAGTACCCCGTGGTCTGGAGACTTACTGACAATGCTGCATGGGAAAACAATATGCAAAGAGGTATCAGCCAGAAACCCGCTCCATACTGAGGGGCAAGCACCCTGAAACAGATGCCTGGCCTGCCTATATTCCCTTGTCAAATCTCAAGGCTTGTTGGAAAAAAGTGGGATTTTGACTCGTAGGGAGCGACTTCCACAAGGTGGCGCTGGCGAGATGGTTCTCCTCCTTGGGAGGTTCCTCTTTGCATATTGTTTACCCATGGAGCATTCTCAATAGGTCCCCATACCACGAAGCACGTCCAGTGAGTCTCCATACAGAACTCGTCTCTTTTAGAGGGGGAACACAGCCCCCACCCAGTTATTCTTCTGGTTTTATGCATCTACAGATGTTCACGGTTCTGTCCCATCATGAGTTTTGTGTCTGGGCTTTCTGTTACCTTCTGTTGGTCTCTCCTACTGCCTTTGTAAAAAAATTGTAAAACTCAGAGCCCGCAGGAGGGGTATAGCCTGCGCAGAAGGAGCTGACACTTTTGGTCTGGTGTCGCCTCCTAGTGGCAGCAGCCTGTAGCTGCGTTCTTCTGTGTCCACCAGTTTTTTTTATCGCCCACAGATCAAATGATCGCACATGAAGATAGATGCGCTGCGGTGGCCAATGATACATATCGCCGTTTGGTGGGTGACTCTGAATATTTAAAGCACAGGAGTGACCTGGCGGCATTCATCCTGCAGAGAGGTGAGCAGCCATTGCCTCGTGTAGTCTGATGATCGATCAGCGACTGTCGCGCTGATGAGTATTGGTTCCTCTATCTGATCTACAGATGTTGTGAGTAAAGAGGAGGTCGGTGACGTCTATGAGGTGGTGGCGCTGGGAACTGGTGCTACCTGGTATCAGGGATGGCAGGACTATCACGGGCTTCTGGTTCACGATTGCCACGCAGTGGTTATAGCAAGGAGGGCGTTGCTGAGGTGAGACGTCACATAGTGTATAAATATGGAATATCCTGCTCGGGGTGTGGATGGGACTGCCGGCACACACTGACCACTTTTCCTGCAGCCACTGTGCCAGAACCAAGCACTGGAACAGCACCGCTCCGTACTCTGTGCAGTGCAACTGCTTACCGTTGTCTACTTCTGGTGCCTGCTTCCAACACAGCAGCTCCCGGAAATAGCTGATCAGCTGGGGGTGCTAGTAGTCGGGCCTAGCTTAACGATAGGTTATCAGTAACATTCTGGACAACCCGTTTAATGTTTATGGGCTCGCTCAGCTTTCCCCAACAGCAGAGTAATTAAGTGGTCAGACTTCAACAGAGGCTCTTGGCAGTGACCTACTCCCCTCTCATTCAGAACATAGGCATGCGGAGAGATGAGGGGTTCTATCCTGCTCTCAGAGAGGGCAGCAGACATCATCCCACAGGTTAAGGGGTGTTCTGGGTGTTTAACCCTTCCGCTACGAGCGCCGTACATGTGCAGCGCTGGAGCGATAGGCAGACATGGCGCCTGCTCGCACGTGTCAAACAGCAGAGACCTGCGGCTAATTACCGTGACCGGCAATATTGAGAGATCACAGCATCTGAATGGTCAAAAATCCGGAGGCTCGCGCTTCTGGGCTGTTACCGCCATCCTCTATGGCCAGTGAGGATGCCAGTAATTGATTTGAATTCGCTCAGCCTCACAGAAGAAGCTGAGAACATTCAAACTGCAACTCTTATTTTGGCCACCAGGTGACAGGCCACCATAAGAAATGAGCAATAGACAGTAATAAATTATTTAAAAAAAATACATGATTGTTAAAAATAAAACAATGGATTTTGTAGGCTCAGATACGAGCTTCAAAATCATTCCAAAAAAGTAAAAAAAAATTAAATAAATATATATATATAAAGAATAAAATAAAAATAAAAGTTTAAATAACCCCCATTTCCGTATAATAACAAAAAATAAAAAACATCATGGGTATCACCGTGACCAAAAACGCCCGTACTATTAAAATATAACAAAATTTTTATACGGTGAATGGCGTAATGGAAAAAAGTGTTAAAAGGGTTAAAATGCCCAATTTGCCATATTTTCATCTCTTCTCTTGCCCAAAAAAATGTAATCAAATGGGATCAAAAAGTCACACACACTCCAAAATGGTATCAATAAAAACTACGGATTGTCCCACAAAAAATGAGCCCCCAGACAGCTTATTAGATATACCGTAACTATAAAAAGTTTAAATTTATTTTTACACTATTTTGACATAAAAACCTATAGATATGTCATATTGTTGTAATCGTACTGGCCCAGAGAATTAAGGAACGCTGTGGGTACAAAACCCATGAAACGGTGGAGAAATTGTCTTTTTTTTTTCAATTACCCCCATTTGGGATTATTTCCAGCTTCCCACTACATTGTATGCCATAATTATTGTTGGCATTAGAATGTACGACTTGTCCCGCAAAAAATAAGCCCTCATACAGCCATGTGAGCGGAAAATTCTAAAAGTTATGGTTCAGGTAAGAAACATGAAACCGCAAAAGCTAAAAAACCACCGGTATCCTAAGGGGCAATATTGATAATCTATCCTCAGGATAGCTCATCAAAACCCGGTCGGTTGGGGTCAGACTTCTGGCACCCCCACCAATCAGCTGTTTGAAGAGCATGTGGAGCTTTTCCTAGGCCATGTGACATCACGTTCACCGGTCATACGGCCCATGTACAGCTCAGTCCTATTCAAGTGAATAGAGGTTAGCTGCAATACCAAGCACAGCCACTATCCGATGGATGGCACTGTGCTTGTTAAATTGGTTTTCCAGTAGGTTGCGCGACTGGCCGCTCCTGTCATTTCAGAGGCGCAGCAGAGGGCCTGCAGTGGGTCCCACCGTTCACAGCATAGTGGATGCCTACCGGAATACCCCTTTAAGGTGAGAGGAGGCCGCAGCGCTCACCGGAGCTTGGTTGCCTCTTCAAACAGCTGATCATTGGGGGTACTGGATGCCTAACCCCACAGATATACGTTATCAGCATTTATTACCTGGAAATCCCTGCATGAGGCTGAGTAATGGGTGTTTCCTTCGCCGCATGCCTAGGATTCATCCCTTCCTTTAACCATTTCATTTCTCTTCCTAGATATTTGTATAAAGAAGTCGCCCTGTACTACAGTAAGGTTCCTGGGGCCAGTGAGAAAAGCATTTTCTGTCCCTCCCAGCAGACACAGTCCCTGGTACTGAAACCGGATACGTTTTTTCATCTCTATTTGAGTCGAGTCCCAGAAGAAGCCACACAGAGCGGCCTGTGAGTGTCATGTTCTGGCACCCATATACGCGAAAACTTTAAACCAGAAGGGATGTGCGTGCGGTTTGTTATGGGCACCAGGTGCGGTTATATCACTGAGGGGCTTGTTAATCTTGAGCCTAATGAACGTTAATGCATTGATCTGCAGGAGATCTATAAATGCGCAGTAAGTAGACAAGTCTGCCAAATGTGGGACTGAAAGTGCCCTTAGAGGAATTGACGCTGATGCGCTGCATATACGCCGCTTCCTTTTGATTTGCACATACTGATAAACCCTGTCGTGATATTCTGTCTCGTAGGTCTTGGCGAGAGCAGACGGGTGTACACCTGAGTATCCACGCTAAGGGCTCTACGCGTCCAGTGTCCGAGTGTCCTCCCAGTATATTAAACAGCCATGTGTGCTGTATGTCCGTTACAGACAAGCTGCTTAAGTGGAGTGCACTTGGGGTCCAGGGAGCTTTGCTAAGTCAATTTGTGGACCCTCTGTACATAACTAGCATCATCACAGGTAAAGTATGTGCTGTACACAAGCAAGCGTCTGCCGGAGACGACTGTAGGCTCATTATGTCTGTATTTCACTCTGAATGCAGGGAGCAAAAGGCATCAGATTGAAGCTTTAAGCCAGGCCCTGGATCGGCTACATCCTCCCTTGGACATGACATTGTTTCGAC
This sequence comes from Bufotes viridis, assembly GCA_033119425.1. Taxonomy (NCBI): domain Eukaryota; kingdom Metazoa; phylum Chordata; class Amphibia; order Anura; family Bufonidae; genus Bufotes; species Bufotes viridis. The sequence continues at coordinate 25,378,658 of CM065597.1, forward strand.
CCTATTCTGTGTGCCCGCCATACTTGCTGATTGTACCAGATATGAATAGCAATCATCCTGCACCCATCCACCCCTCTCACAGCCTCAACTGGACAAAGGGAGACAAGAATGTGGAAATTATAGATGCCACGACTGGCCAGACAGTGGAAAGGTGAGTGCGATGCAGACTAGAGGTAACTGGTATTCATGGGCCATTGGCTTTTGTCTTAACCTGGCCTGTTCTGGACATTTACTGCATATAAATGTTCAATAGGCGTGACCCACCTCTGGGATCGGCTGCTAGATCAACAGCGGGGCCCCGGCATACGCAGCTCTCTCCATTCCCTGCTATAGGACTTCCAAAACTAGTGCAGCGTATCTGCGCTTCATTCAGATGGGGCCTCGTTCTTCGGACAGGGTCGGGTTCTACCGGTGGGACTTGCACCTATCGAACATTTATGGCACATCCTGTGTATATGCAGTAAATGTCCTGTAGGGACACACCCTTTATTGAGCAGCTTTTTTTGCCACAACTTTTTTTTTAATTAAGGTTTCTTTTCCTTACGTTATTTTATTTTTTATACTGTCCATTTTTGCGACTGAGAATTAATTCCTCAGGTTACTAGGGCTGTGTGGCTCCTTATTAAGTGTAGATTTTTGTTGTTGTTTTTGTTTAAAGACATCCCTGGAGCTAGGCCGTTCTAGGAAGAGGTTCTCCCGCAGCAACACCAAGACAATGGGCGGCGACCCGACACCTTCATCAGATATCCGCTAGATATCCCTCAAAGCGTAACTGTCATTTTATTTTTTTTATAATGTGTAAGGGAAGTGACAAGAAAAGTTTTTTTTTTATGTTTTTAAGTGACTTTTTACATTTGCATGAAAAAAAAAATACAGGCTCTGAAGTTGCCCTTCAGGCCTTATTCACACGTCCGCAATGTTCGTCCGAATGGGGACGTGATGGATGCGGAGAGCACACACTGTGCTCTCCGCATCCGCATTTACGGAGCGCGCCGCTGATCTTCCGGCCGGCGGCTCCCCAATAATATAGAGCATGTCCTATTCTTGCCCGCAATTGCGGACAAGTATAGGCATCTCTATAGGGCTGGTGGCAAGGTGTGTTGCGGATCCGCAACACACTACGGACGTGTAAATTAGGCCTTAGCAGCGGTGTCTAAACGAGCAAGGCTGAAGAATATCCATCTTCACAGCGCAGCACTGAACTGCTAAGGCGCTGGGCTCACTGCTGCGGAACTCACTTATATATCGGTGGAACTGACAGTGTATATAGATATATATAGAGAGAGAGGGTTCTGTCGATATGTAAGAGGGAGCAGTGAGTTCAGCAGCAGTTCAGTGCTGCGCTGTGAAGAGGGATATTCCTCAGCTTAACCTCATTTACAGAGCACTGCTAAGGGGAGACTTCAGAGCCAGTTTTTTCATACAAATGTACAAATTCACTTAAAGGGGTTGTTCACTGTTGTAATATTGATGACCTATCCTCGGGATAGCTCATCAATATCATATGGACAGATCAACCGCCTGTCAGCTGGTTGAAGAGAAGCGAGCGCTGCCTTCTCTTCTCTGCTGACCTGCTCGCCATGAACATTGCAGGAATAGAAGTGAACGGGACGGTGGAGTTGCAGTTTCAGTGCTCGTCGCTGCAATGCCGATAGCGAGCAGGACAACAGAGAAGAGAACACAGCACTCTCAGGAGCGCTGCGTTCTCTTCAAACAGCTAATCAGTGGGGGTGTCGGACCCCCACACACTGATCTGATATTGATGACCTATCCTCAATATTACAAAAGCAGACAACCCCTTTAATAAAGTATATTAGAAAATCTTTACTTGACACTTTCCCTACACATTACAGAAAAATAAAATGACAGTTACTAATATGAGTAATAGGAGATCACCCCTGGGACCCCCACAATCCTGACCATGGGACACCCAGTCCTGATGAGGAGGCAGGACTGCATGAGCAGCTACGGTCCATTACAGAAAGTAGGAGATATAGAAACCATCAAGCGAGTATGCCCTATCTTTCATTCACTTGAATGGCTAGAGAGCACACAGGTGCAGCTATTTTCTTTCTGGAACAGGAACCAGTTTGCCAAAATTTGGGGTCCCATCAGTCAGATTTTCATAGGTAACTCGTGGTATGTGTCCCTTTCAATGCCACGCACCGTGTATACAGATCAGGAAGCTGAAGGAGCTGCTGGGTCTTAGTAAACTCAGATTAGGCTACTTTCACACTGGCGTCCAGAACGGATCAGTTTTGTCCTAATGCATTCTGAATGGAAAAGGATCCGCTCAGAATGCGTCAGTTTGCCTCTGTTCAGTCACCATTCCGCTCTGGAGGCGCCTGCAGCGTTTTGCTGTCCGCCTGACGAAGCGGAGCCACAATCTGGCACAATAGAAAATGGATCCCTCCCCCATTGACTTTCAGTGGTGTTCAAGACGGATCCGTCCTGGCTATAGAAGACATAATACAATCTGATCCGTTCATGACGGATGCATGCGGTTGTATTATTGTAACGGAAGCGTTTTTGCAGATCCATGACGGATCCGCAGAAAACGCTAGTGTGAAAGTAGTCTTAACTGTAGAGTATTCTCCTGTAGCTGGGGCTTATATGTTAGATAGGGGGGGAAAATCTCATGTTACAGTGCTCCACAGAGGTCTCTTACCAACTTATTGGGGGGGCACAAATAAATAAATGCAAGAGACGAATGGGAAGACATTTAGACTATGTCACATGACTCCAAGTTGCAGAAAAGTTGCTCAGTATAAAAAATGTGCGGCTTGTCTGCAACTTGCGACTATTTTAGAACTGTGCTTAGGGTGTGAAAGGTGAGCGCATTCAACTTCCATTAAAGCATGTCAAGATTAATTGCAACTTTTGATGGCGGCATTTCGCATTGCGACACCATTTACAATGATAACATGAGATTTCACGTGACTTTCTTGTCGCACGACACATGCCCCCACATAGCCGTACCCTTCTTCGCTTGTTTCCCAATATCACCAAAAAGAAAATAAATGTGCTGACATTTGGCATTCCAATAAAACACCGTGTATGCAAAGATGCATAAATGATCTGAAATGAGACAAAAACGTTCTATAAAGCGCAAGTACTAAAGGGATGCGGTGCCTGGTTAATATCAGGAGAAAATGGCGCAGTCTTAACTTTTTAAACACAGGGGAAATATGTTGTAGCCAGACCACAGTATGTGTTAGATTATGGACCCCAAAGGCATATGTAAATTTGGTTAATCTAAGGATGCGACCCGATGGCGAAGGCTGGCCGCACGCAGCCAGGCCACGCCCAACCGTTGCTGTAAAATCATTTAGTCATTGGCTGAGAGGGGGGGGGGGTGGGTTGTCCTCATGCCGCTAGCTTTGTGGCCTCATACGCCTAAACTGGTCCATCCTGGGCCATACCATTAGCATAATAGTACATCAGAGTGTTGGCACGGGCTCAGGAGCCGTATTATACACCCATTACCTCGCTCATCTCAATGGTTTGCTCTGTCATCCCAGGGCCTAGTAGGATTCTGACAGAGGTAAAACACTGACAAAGGAAAAGTAAAAGGTTAGAGCCCGCAAAGGTCGTTCAGTCCAGTTTTGTCCCCATTGACAATGAACGGGGACAAAACTGAAGCGTTTTCCTCCGGTATTGACGGATCTCAATACCAGAAAGGAAAACTCTGATGTAAAAGTAGCTTAAAGGGATAAGTATCTCCCCCCCCCCGCCCACACTACATGTGCTCCTACCCTTAGGCCCCTTTCACACGAGCGAGTTTTCCGCGTGGGTGCAATGCGTGAGGAGGACGCATTGCACCCGCACTGAATCCGGACCCATTCATTTCTATGGGGCAGTGCACATGAGCGGTGATTTTCACGCATCACTTCTGCGTTGCGTGAAAATCGCAGCATGTTCTATATTCTGCGTTTTTCACGCAAAGCAGGCCCCATAGAAGTAAATGGGGCTGCGGGAAAATCGCAAGCATCCGCAAGCAAGTGCGGATGCGTTGCGATTTTGCCGCATGGTTGCTTAGCAACGGGACCCGATCTCTATTATTTCCCCTTTATAACATGGTTATAAGGGGAAATAATAGCATTCTTAATAAAGAATGCATTGTTAAATGAAGAGGAAGGGGTTAAAAATAATAAAGTTAACTACTTTAGCCACTTGATCGCGTAGTCGCGATCTCTCCTCTCTTTCCCTGCATCATCTAAGATCTAAAGGACCTGTGATGACGTTCCATCACATGGTCCATCACCATGGTAAGATGGACCATGTGATTGGACCATGTGATGTGACGTCATCACAGGTCCTTTAGATCACAGATGCTGCAGGGAAAGAGAGGACAGATCGCGACTACGCGATCAAGTGGCTAAGGTAAGTTAACTTTTATTATTTTTAACCCCTTCCTCTACATTTAACAATGCATTCTTTATTAAGAATGCTATTATTTCCCCTTATAACCATGTTATAAGGGAAAATAATCAATTCTCCAGAAGACCCGAAACCGGACTTCAGTGATGAAGTCCGGCTTCGGGTCTGGGTACCAAACATGGCGATTTTTCTCACACGCGTGCAAAACGCGTTACAAACGTTTGCACCCGCGCGGGAAAAACGCGCATATTCCCGCAACGCACCCGCCTCTTATCCGGGCGTCAAACATGACGCCCGTGTGAAAGAGGCCTTAAAGGGGTTATCCCACTTCCCTGCTGCCAGCGCGCCGTTCACTTCCTGGATTCTGGCTGAGGGCGGGCTTCATCTTGATTGAAGTCTTCTCCGGGCCGTGCATGCGCCATGGTCACTTATTCCTGGCCAGTATAGTACAGAGCCGGCGTGCGCGTTCGCGGCTCTGTACTATTCTGTCCAGGAAGAAGTCACCATCGTGCATGCCCGGCAGCGTGCGCGTTCAGGACAGCGAGCGGCCCGGCCAGGAGAAAAGGAGTCTTCTGCGATTTCGCGGCCAACGGGATTCCGGAGAATCCAGGGAGACCGAATGACAACAATGAGGTAAGTGGGGATGAATTTTCTTCTAAACGGTGGGAATTGGTTAATCATTAAAAGATTTAACAGTGATCATTATGATGGGAATACCCCTTTAATAAAGTAAAGGGCATTACCATGGCTGCAGCTTGCTGGTGCCCACCCCTACATGCTAACCTTCTTCTTAAATTATTTTTGGTATTTTTAATTATTAATTTATGTTAATAAAGACAATATATGGAGGGTCTGCTATTTATAGGTTTTGGGAATTTCAGCCTCAGTAGCAGCGAAAAATCTAGTGTAAGGCCCTATTCACACGACCGTATTTTTTTGTCCACATTGCAGATCGGATGCAGACCCATTAATTTCAACGGGGCCGTAAAAAATGCGGACAGCTCACTGTGCGTTACCGTATGTTTGTTTTGCAAAATGCGGACTACTGACCCATTAAAGGGGTTTTTACGAGATTTTTTAACTGATGACCTATCCTCTAGGTAGGTCATCAGTATCTGATCGGTGGGGGTTTGACACCCGGGACCCGCACTTTGACCTTCTCTCGGCTTTTCCTAGGCCGAGTGAAGACACGTTCAGCGGTCACATGGCCCAGGAGCAGCTCAGTCTCATTCAAGTGAATGGGGCTGAGCAGCAATACCAAGCAGCGCCGCTATAGCGTGTATAGAGTGTGCGCTGCACTCGGTGAGTTGAGAGAAGGCAGCGGCGCCCACAGGAGTGCTGCTGCCTTCTCAAAAAAGCAGATTGGCTGAGGAGGATAGGTCATCAGTAAAGAAAATATTAGAAAACCCAAGTCAATTGGTCCGCAAAGAAAACGGATACAACACAGACGTCTTCTGTATTTTGCGGATCCGCGTTTTGTGGACCACAAAATACATACAGTCGTGTGAATGCCCCCTGCGATCTTTTCTGACGTTTGAGGGACAAAGGATGAAAATAAAAACATGCACACCTACATTCCCGGAAAATAAACGTATTAAAAATCACATCGCTAGCTGTTAAAGTGACGGCCTGTGTCTGGTCCTGATCCTGAACCGGTTAAGCTTCTAGCTGGAGACGCAGCCACGGTCATCACTGGAAATAGACATTTTGTCCCAATATTGACCAGTATTCGGCTGCCACAATAATTTTTTACCTTTACCTTCCCAGACCGTTCAGTCTGCCTCCTTCTACCGCCAGTCGGCTTTGCAAAGCCGCCATGCTGATGTACTACATGGATGTGCAGAATTCCCTAGGGAAACAACAGATTCAGGACTCCTATTACCACGCCAAGGTAGGTGGGCTTATAGCCAAGGAGCCTTTTTGGTGCATTGCGGTTGCTGGCTGTCATTTTCAATCGGACCTCCTTGCAATCTGCTTCATGCACTTTGAAATTTACAAGAGGAGGGTGGAATAAAGGTACAGTCTAAGTGATAACAGGTTTCTATATCATGTGCAACCCCTGCTTGGTCTGTCTCTGCACCGAGATGACAGATTGCTGCAGTGTCTCTTACTTTCCATCCTAGAAGTTTTCGGGGAATACAGAGGTGGATATTCTTCCACACTATTTAAAGTTTCCACTGCTCCTGTTTTCAGTGTGATGCTGCCATCTAGAGGCCAGTTATTGAATTGCACAGAACATTCTCAAATAGAACATTAAGGCTACATGCACACAAACGTATGTGTTTTGTGGTCCGCAAATTGCGGATCCGCAAAAAAAATGTATGACGTCTGTATGGCATCCGTTTTTTTGCGGATCCATTGTAATAAGGGTACTTTCACACTTGAGTTTTTCTTTTCCGGCATAGAGTTCCGTCATAGGGGCTCTATACCGGAAAAGAACTGATCAGTTTTATCCCCATGCAATATGAATGGAGAGAAATCCGTTCAGGATTTCTTCAGTTCGGTCTTTTTGACATTTCAGGACAGAGATGATACCGCAGCATGCTGCGTTTTTATCTCCGGCCAAAATTCTGGAACACATGCCGGAAGCGGCATTTTTTCCCATAAGAATGTATTAGTGCCGGATCCAGCATTCAAAATACCGCAATGCCGGATCCACAGACCGCATAAAAATGTGAGAAAAATATATAACGGATCCGTCTCTCCGCATGAGAAGCAGAGAGACGGATCCGTTCTTCCAATGCATTTGTAAGACAGATCCATAGCCGGATCCATCTTCAAATGCTTTCCGTTTGCGTGCAGATTGACGGATCTCGCTGGCAGTTCCGGCGACAGAACTGCTTGCCAGATCACTCTGCCGCAAATGTGAAAGCACCCTAATGCCTATCCTTGTCCGCAAAACTGACAAGAATAGGACATGCTCTATTTTTTTTGCGGGGCTACGGAACGGACATACGGATGCGGATAGTACGCGGTGCGCTGTCAGCATTTTTTGCGGACCCATTGAAACGAATGGATCTACATCCTATCCGTAAAAAATAAAAACGGAACGGACATGGAAACAAAATACGTTTGTGTGCATGTAGCCTAAAGGCTTTTTTCTGGGAGTTTAATACTGATAATCTATCCTTGGGATTGGTTATCAGTATCAGATCGGAAGGGGTCCGACTCTTGGCACCCCCGCCGATCAGCTGTTTGAAGAGATTGCGGTGCTCCTATCTCTTCAGCGGCCAGTCATGTCGCTTTCATCGGTCACAAGTGAATGGGGCTATCCATGATTGGCACTGCGCTTGGTGAACTGCAAGGAGGCAGGGGCTCTCACTAGAGCACCAAGGTCACTTCAAACAGCTGATCGGCGGGTGTCAGACCCCCACGATTCTGGGGATATGGGGATAGGTCATCCGTATTAAACAGCCGGAGAACCCCTTTAAGAGTTATTCTCAAAAGTTAGAACTAGTTTTTATTTGTGCAGTGATCTGTAGAATAACCTGTAGATTCTCTCCCGGGTGCCAGGCTTCCTCAGACCAGTACCAACGTGCCAAGACTCTGCTGTATTCCCAGCTGAAAGCATACGGTCATGGCGTGTGGCCCCGGAAGCTCTGTGTGGATAGATTCAGAGCCTCAACAGTGCAGGGGCCGGAAGGAGACTCTTGGGTCCGGTTTCAGTGGGAGCTTCACTGATCAAGAGCTGGACATTGGTTTCGTTTAATTATCGTTCTTTTCTTTCTGTAAATCACCCCGGGTAAGATGAAAGGGGAAGTGTTTTGGTTGTTTTTCTGCAAATCAACGTTACATTTCTATTTTCCTTCCACGTTTCCTTATATTTTGTGCTATAAATAAATAGTGATCATCATCTGCCCCTGTGTGTCATTAATAGCCCAGCATCCAAAGCCGAAAAATCATCTGCCCCATAGGCTGTGTTTAACCCCGCACTTAAAAAGCATGAAAATTGCTGTGGTTTTGGTGCAGTTGTAGAAAAACGAGCGGCAAAACCAGCATCACAGCTGCATCGTGTGCGTATGGCCGCAGGGCGTGCTCACAGGTAGCTGTGGTGGTTGTGGTTTTCAGTGCGGTGGAGCACCTTAAATAGATTTCACCTGCAAAAAATTGCAGCCGCATCAAAACTGTAATGTGTTTTTCTCCTGTGCGGTTCTACATGTGAACATACTGATAGAAGATCTGAAGGGCAAGTCTGACATGTCTGCCGGGGAGCTGCACGTTCAGATCTCAATGGGTGTTTCTTGTGACTCCCTTGTCTCCCTCCATTGCTCTATTCTGTATACTTGTGTCTCTGGAACCCCCCCTAAATTCCAACATGGCCACTCAAACTGGGGGAAATGCCTCTCAGAATTCTTGTTAGAGTTACGGTGCATTTACACGACCATGCCGTGTTTTGCAGTCCACAAAACACGGATACCGGCCGCGTGCGTTCCCCGATTGCGGACAAGAATAGGACATGCTCTATATTTTTTGCAGGGCTGTGGAACGGAACAACGGATGCAGATAGCACACGGTGTGCTGTCCCCATCTTCTGCGTCCCCGTTGAAATGAATGGGTCCGCACCCGTTCCGCGAGATTGCGGAGCCATTCATACGGTCATATGAATGAGCCTTATACAACAAGCCGCATGGTAATAACATATCTGCTTTGATCATAGATGTATCTTAACTGCTCAGGAGGAGGACAGCTAGAAGAGACAAAATCATGGCTGCAGGATCAGACTACGCACAGGGTTTGTATGTAGTCTGTAACCACGGAGCAGCCGCTGCATCAATCCGGTGCATATAGGTTGGCATTTGAGCTGTATACATCCAACGGTAGGATATGAATCAGGAAGTTGTGCAAAGTTGCTTCATTTTGTATTGTGGATGCATCGAAGCAAAGAAAAAACAACTATTAATAGGGGATTCCTACCATAAAATGATGGCATACTGCCAGGATTCCTACCATAAAATGATGGCATACTGCCAGGATTCCTACCATAAAATGATGGCATACTGCCAGGATTCCTACCATAAAATGATGACATACTGCCAGGATTCCTACCATAAAATGATGGCATACTGCCAGGATTCCTACCATAAAATGATGACATACTGCCAGGATTCCTACCATAAAATGATGGCATACTGCCAGGATTCCTACCATAAAATGATGACATACTGCCAGGATTCCTACCATAAAATGATGACATACTGCCAGGATTCCTACCATAAAATGATGGCATACTGCCAGGATTCCTACCATAAAATGATGGCATACTGCCAGGATTCCTACCATAAAATGATGACATACTGCCAGGATTCCTACCATAAAATGATGACATACTGCCAGGATTCCTACCATAAAATGATGGCATACTGCCAGGATAAGAATGAAGAGGCTTCACAGACTCACCTTGAGGAGTGATGCTGCTGGCCAGCTGGCTGCTCACGGACCTACCCCAGGATGCCACTGAGCGAGTAATGAGTTTACAGGGGGCCCCTTCATTATTAGGATTGATGGGGGTCCCAGAGGTAGAACCCTGACTGATGATAAAGTGATGGCAGATCCTAGCAATAGGCCATCACTTTAAAGGTGTTTTCCTGGATTACTATAGTTTTTAACAGATCTGCTTATGTAGTCTCTTACCTCATCTCTTCAATTTGAACTTTTCTGACCCGTTTCCACTATATAAACCAGTCCTTCTGGTTTGTTTCCATCCTGTATATAGCGCTTCCTGTTGCTGTATCCAACCAAACCCATGATGCACTTCTCCTTTCTCTACCGCCCAGCTAGCTTATAGCTCCTCCCACACAGCTGGTTACATAGACACTTCCCTATCTCCGCCCAACTAGCTTATAGCTCCTCCCACCCAGCTGGTTACATAGACCCTTCCCTATCACCGCCCAGCTAGCTTATAGCTCCTCCCACCCAGCTGGTTACATAGACCCTTCCCTATCACCGCCCAGCTAGCTTATAGCTCCTCCCACCCAGCTGGTTACATAGACACTCTCTATCACCGCCCAGCTAGCTTATAGCTCCTCCCACCCAGCTGGTTACATAGACACTTCCTATCACCGCCCAGCTAGCTTATAGCTCCTCCCACCCAGCTGGTTACATAGACACTTCCTATCACCGCCCAGCTAGCTTATAGCTCCTCCCACACAGCTGGTTACATAGACACTCCCCATCACCGCCCAGCTAGCTTATAGCTCCTCCCACCCAGCTGGTTACATAGACACTTCCCTATCTCCGCCCAGCTAGCTTAGAGCTCCTCCCACCCAGCTGGTTACATAGACACTCCCTATCACCGCCCAGCTAGCTTTTAGCTCCTCCCACACAGCTGGTTACATAGACACTTCCTATCACCGCCCAGCTAGCTTATAGCTCCTCCCACCCTGCTGGTTACATAGACACTTCCCTATCACCGCCCAGCTAGCTTATAGCTCCTCCCACCCAGCTGGTTACATAGACACTCTCTATCACCGCCCAGCTAGCTTATAGCTCCTCCCACACAGCTGGTTACATAGACACTCCCTATCACCGCCCAGCTAGCTTTTAGCTCCTCCCACACAGCTGGTTACATAGACACTCTCTATCACCGCCCAGCTAGCTTATAGCTCCTCCCACCCAGCTGGTTACATAGACACTCCCTATCACCGCCCAGCTAGCTTATAGCTCCTCCCACACAGCTGGTTACATAGACACTCCCTATCACCGCCCAGCTAGCTTATAGCTCCTCCCACCCAGCTGGTTACATAGACACTCCCTATCACCGCCCAGCTAGCTTATAGCTCCTCCCACCCAGCTGGTTACATAGACACTCTCTATCACCGCCCAGCTAGCTTATAGCTCCTCCCACCCAGCTGGTTACATAGACACTTCCTATCACCGCCCAGCTAGCTTATAGCTCCTCCCACCCAGCTGGTTACATAGACACTCCCTATTACCGCCCAGCTAGCTTATAGCTCCTCCCACACAGCTAGTTACATAGACACTTCCTATCACCGCCCAGCTAGCTTATAGCTCCTCCCACCCAGCTGGTTACATAGACACTTCCCTATCACCGCCCAGCTAGCTTATAACTCCTCCCACCCAGCTGGTTACATAGACACTTCCCTATCACCGCCCAGCTAGCTTATAGCTCCTCCCACCCAGCTGGTTACATAGACACTCCCTATCACCGCCCAGCAAGCTTATAGCTCCTCCCACACAGCTGGTTACATAGACACTCCCTATCACCGCCCAGCTAGCTTATAGCTCCTCCCACCCAGCTGGTTACATAGACACTCCCTATCACCGCCCAGCTAGCTTATAGCTCCTCCCACCCAGCTGGTTACATAGACCCTTCCCTATCACCGCCCAGCTAGCTTATAGCTCCTCCCACCCAGCTGGTTACATAGACACTCTCTATCACTGCCCAGCTAGCTTATAGCTCCTCCCACCCAGCTGGTTACATAGACACTCCCTATCACCGCCCAGCAAGCTTATAGCTCCTCCCACCCAGCTGGTTACATAGACACTCCCTATCACCGCCCAGCTAGCTTATAGCTCCTCCCACCCAGCTGGTTACATAGACACTCCCCATCACCGCCCAGCTAGCTTATAGCTCCTCCCACCCAGCTGGTTACATAGACATTCCCCTATCCCGCCAATGGACATGACATCACAGAGCTACATGGTCACTTGACCACAGCCCAGAACAGAAGATTGGAGCAATAAAGGTAGAAGAAATCCATTGCAGTGACCTTCATAAAGGATTATTTCATTCGACCTTGATGGAAACCAGAAAACACCTTTGGGCGCAAATATTGTGTTTGAGAGCCTTTTTAATGCCATTTTTTGGCATGCCTTCCGTTTTTTTAATATAGAAACGTATGTTCTCCCCTGTAAAGTCATTTCCTCTGTAGAGCAAATGCATTGGTTAAAGAAATAGAAAAACGCAAATAATAAATGTAACAGGCGTCACCACTCCAGTTTTTTTTTTTCAAGCAGAGTAAAAAAAAAGGGATGTCTGTGGGGGTAAAGCTGCAGAGCCGAGGGCATGCTGCAATTAAAGAAAAGCCATCGACCCGTGTTCTATGTAGATTTCCGTGCCACATCTGGAGCTGGTGTTTTTTGCACAGCAAAAAGAACAAAAAAAAAGAAAAACACATAAAACGGCAAAAAGGAATGTGACGCCAGCCTAAAGATGCCACAGCTAGCTCTTTATGAGATATACCATGGCGATTGCTGTGAGAGCCGCCAACACAACCCACCGTAACAATACAAAACAAGACGTGGACGTGACGTCCCCAGAGACGGCTGCGTTAAATATACATTTATTAGGTCTGAACTTTACAAGGATGACAAAGCTATGAACAGGAATACATAAACCGTCTGAAAGTTAAATAAACGCTTTGGATCGGAAGCAAGAACAGGATCAGCTCCTGAATAAATAAGAGTCCATCCATGAGGTTTCTTCGGAAGTCAGTAGAGTCACGCGAGGGTCCTCTGCCTTCAGTAGCCTCGTCACGTCCTCTTTGAAGCCCCCTACCATCTTACTGCCTCCCGGTACAGCCACAGCTGCCCAGGGGTCACCACAGAGTCCGGCAGGTAGAGGGAGGAAGTTAGAACCTGTCGGTTCTGAAGCCTTTGGCAATGGTTTGATACTTTCTTTTTCTGCAGTCCTTTTTAGCAGCAGCGCAGATAATAAATATAAAAAATATATACATCTATATAAACATGTACAGTGGAACCGAGGGTTCAATAAATAATGCCTTCTATAAGCGAAAGGTAGTGTTTTCCACGGAATTGACGGTCAGAGTCTTGTGTCTGAAGAGGGTTAGACCTAAGGTAGGAGAGCACATGTTAGTATACGACCACACCTGGAGCAAGAGGCAGACATAGCCGTGAGCTGAGTCACACAATTTGTACATCTTAAGGGTCCATTCACACGTCCGCAAAATGGATCAGGATCCGTTGCGGAGCGGATCCGGACCCATTCGTTTTCAATGGCGCCGGAAAAGATGCGGACAGCTCAAAGTGTGCTGTCCGCATCCACACTTCCATTCCGCGAAAAATAGAACATGTCTTATTCTTTTCCGCAGACAGGGACAAGAAAAGGCATTTCTATTAAAGTGCCGGCCATGTGCGGTCCACAGAATGCACATGGCCGGTGTCCGTGTTTTGCAGATCTGCAATTTGCAGACCGCAAAACACTTGTGGACGTGTGAATGGACCCTTAGGCCCCTTTCACACGGGCGAGTTTTCCGAGCGGGTGCAATGTGTGATGTGAATGCATAACACCCGCACTGAATCCTGACCCATTCATTTCAATGGGGCTGTGCACATGAGCGTTTTTTTTCACGCATCACTTCTGCGTTGCAGCATGTTCTATATTCTGCGTTTTTCACGCAGCCCTAGCCCCATTGAAGTGAATGGGGCTGCGTGAAAAACTCATTGCATCCGCAAGCAAGTGCGGGTGCGTTCCCTTTTTCACTGATGGTTGCTAGGAGATGTTGTTTGTAAACCTTCAGTTTTTTATCACGTGCGTGAAAAACGCATCAAAACACATTGCACCCGCGCGGAAAAAACTGAACAACTGAACGCAATCGCAGGCAAAACTGAATGGCTTTGTCTGTGAAATCGCACAGTTTTCACTGAACGCATCCGGACCAAATCCGGACACGCTCGTGTGAAAGAGGCCTTAGGCTGCGCTCAGACTGGGAAATGGGCCGGACCGTGGCACCCCTAACAGATAGAGACTGTATTAGTCAGTTCGGGTCAGGGGCCCGCAGTCAGCCTGGGAGACGCGGTCGACACACGGGCCGTATTCCCATATGATTCATCCTCTATTCTGCCTTATCACTTGCCCAAAGGTTGACTGACTGCAGCCTTTTGGCAACTTTGCATCCTGGGACAGTCTCGCTCCAGTTCATTTCCAGTGGGAGACTCGACATTTCATCATTTGCTGCAAAGATCTCCGTTCTCACTGGAGTGGGGGTGGGATTAAATTATGCTGCGCTAAAGTTGCATGCAAGACCTTTAGAAAGAATCTTACTGCATTTAGTGGAAGGCCTAGCTTTATGGTTTTGCTATTACAATGACTTAAAGGGATTGCCCGGGGAAATAACAAGTTGGTTGGTCGTTGCCTCAAAACACTGATGAAAGTGGAAGGGCCAGAATAACAAGACGGGGTCTTAGGTGGGTTTCCACTCGGAACCCACCTGTCTATTGAGCAGAGGAAAGAGCCATTGCAAAGACTTGGGGCTCATTCAGACAACCGTAGTGTTTTGCAGTCCACACATCGCCGACCCTATGATAGAAATGCCTATTCTTGTCTGCAATTGTGAACAAGAATAGGACATGTTCTATCTTTTTTTTACGGGGACGTGGAAAAGAACTACGGATGTAGACAGTACACGGTGTGTTGTTCTTATCTTTTGCGGCCCCATTGAAATTAATGGGTCCGCACCCGTTCTGACCCATTCATACGGTCGTGTAAATCAGCCCGTAGTGTGACCTTTCACAGCGCAGGCAATTTGTACAAGCCAGCCAGTAATTTTAGAAAAACAGGTTGCCCTTAGTGCATTGCTTTACCTGTAGAAGGTTCTTTGCTCGCTGCGTTTTTTTTTTTTTTTTGCTAGGCATGAACACATATGTTATAGTTAAAGTGAGCCACGTAATAGAAACTACATTGATAGCTATAGAGCTAAACTCACAAGCCGTGAAGTTCAGTGGTCTTGTAAAAATCGAACCTTAAAGGGGCTGTCCTAAAAAGAAAAACATATTTGGGTCCAATCACGAGAACGCTGGCCCCGTGTCCCCAGTTTGAAGGGAGGGGTATTCGAGCATGCGCAGAACACTAGTCAAGGTCCATAGAATTGACAGGTATAGCGAAGTGCTGTACTTGGTCATCTATGGCAGCCAGATGGACTAGCTCACATGCTCGACCGCTGCTCCAGGGAGACAGGAGCTCTGTTCATGTGATCGGTGGGGGTAGCCTTGGTCAGACCTCTATGGTCAGACAGCGTCACCTATTATGTGGATAGATGAGTGTTGTTCTTTTGGGACAACCCCTTTAAATTTCTGAATTTAGAAATGAAGGATTGTTACCTCAGTAGCGAACACACATTGCTCAGACGCGCCTGGGAGAAGGAATATTGGGTGACAAAGAGCATCTTGGTGATGCCCCGTGGCATTGCAGTTTCTGACATCTGATTTTGCTCTATAAGAAAAACGTACAATTGTTATAGAAGGCAACATATGAGGAATTCTGGAAATACAGGTCACCGCTTACCCATAATACCACTATAATTAACCCTGTATGTCCACTATATATCAACGGTGGTGGAACTGAGCCAGTTAAGGATGGAATGGTTACTCACCGGCGCCCATCTCTTTCCTCTTCCATGTCAGACGCCGGAAGCAGCTTCTGCTTGCTGCGGGATTTTTCTCTAAGACAGTCCTGATTAGGCATCTTGAAATGAGGAGGTGAGATAAGAAACGGCTCCTTCTCTTTTAAGTTGTTGGTTTTGTGCTCCAAGTCATTGTTGACCATTCCTTTCTGATTGATGAGTCCTTTCTTGAGACCTCTCATGAGCATCACCAGTCCACACGCCAACAAACACAACGTGATCACCCCCATGCAAGCGGACAGGGCCAGGTTAGATGGTGGATCGACATAGGTAGATGTGGTTGGTTCCTGCACCCTGAACTCACAACTGGAGCCCATGAACCCTGAGGGACATTGGCAGACGTGTCCACTGAAGTGGGTGTAACAGGTAGCTCCGTTAAAGCAGGGCTTAGAGCTGCATGCATCTACTCGTTGGGTGCAGTCTTTATCACCATAGCCAAGAGTACAGGAACAAGTGTAAGTGTTCAGACCGTCTACACAGGTACCTCCATTGGCACAGGGGTTGCTGGCACAGTCATCAACGTTCACTTCACAGCGAGGTCCTGAGAAGCCCACACGACATTTGCACACTGCGTTGCGCCCAATATCTAAGCAATGGCCACCTAAGAAGAGAATGTAAAAAGTTATTGGTTTTGCGATACTCACGAAGACGATCATGGATGATACAAGACTGCAGATGGGCGACTCACCATTCAAACATGGGTTGTTGGTACAACGATCAATTTTTTTCTCACAGTTGGAGCCATGGTAGTTGACGGGGCATCGGCAGACGTAACCACCGACAATGCTTTTCTCTACGCAGGTGCCGCCATTAAAGCAAGGACCATCGGCGCACGTCATGGCACTTATGTCACAGTTCTTGCCATAGAAACCTCGAGGGCACACACATTTGTAGTCATTCTCCAGATCCTAAGAGGGGAAGTCGGGGCAAAGAAATCAGGGATGAGGGGGGGGGGTAATGAAGGGAAGATGAACATAATGCCATTTGGAGAGAGGTTTAGTTGGCAAATTCAGCAAAAATGGAAAGTTAGAGAAGGTCGGAAACAGTGGAAGACAACGATGTACCGACGGACAGAGCGAATGAAGGGAGAATGATGGGATGGGGATGAAATTGTTTTGGGAAAGGGGAGGATTTTGAAGGAAGGAGAAGAGAATGTGCAAGGACACAGAGAAAAAAAATGAGTCGTTAATAAGGATGTATATGAAGATGGCTGCGAACACATGAACATAACGGGGCAAATCGTAAAACTAGTGCAACGGAAAGTTGAGATAGTTGACTTTAAAGGGGTTGTCCATGATTAGAAAACATGACTTCTTTCTTCCGAAAACCGCGCCCCACCAATTGTATCTGGTATTGCAGCTCAGCTATACTGAAGTAACTGGAGATGTGCGGCAATACCACACACAGGTAGCACTGTTTATAGGCGAAAGCAGACATGCTTGTCTTATTCTATACAACCCCATTTAAGGCTACCTATACATGGTCACATTTTTGACCTATAATCGAATGGACAAAAATTCGGCCATGTGAACTAGAAATAACTAGATTCACGTAATCCTTGTGAAAGCTGTCACCGCCGTCTGTATTTGCACTAGTTTTTTTTCACATTTCCCCAGTGGAGTTAGGCCTGATTCACACAACCCTGTTCGGTCCAGGAAACACGGCCTATGGGTCGGACGCATCTCCCGGGCCGACCGCGGCTTCCCTGCCCTGATCTAACTGCATCATATTGAGTTATGATACGGCCTAACTGACTGTGGGTCTGTTGTACTGTACTCACACCATCATGTACACTAGACCTGCAATCCGATAGCAACTGAAATCAGTAAGATGCAGTCAGCATGGGTGAGGGGAAGGCTTGGTCAGTCCGGGAGATGCGGCCAACACTTGTTTTCCAGACCAAGTGCAGTTGTGTGCATCAGTCCTTAAAGGGGTTTTCTGTATTCATGGTAAGATAAAAAATTCTGCAGGTTTCTGATGTACTTTGTGCTTCAGCTCCTCACCATGTGAAAGATCTCTGCATATTTTTAAGAAATGGTTTTTAGCCTACCAATGTAATAATGTTTCTGTTCACTGACAGCAGGCAGAAGATATGCTGGAAAATTGCAGAAATTTTCACTATGCAATAAAATTACAGAAACCCCTTTAAGGTTTACATTTATAATGACAATGGAAAGGTATGTGCTTTATGTGGTATATATGTAGATATATATATATATCAAACCGCAATTCCAAATTAGTTGACACGCTGTATAAAATAAATAAATGTAACCAAGAACAATGCAGTGATTTGCAAATCTCATAGACCCATGTTTACCCCACAACAGATCAGATGTTGATAGTGAGAGATTTTACCATTTCATGAAAAAATTAACTTATTTAGAACTTAATGGCGGAAACATCTAAAATAAAACGAGCCATTGCTGGAGGTTTGGGAGAGGAATGTCATCCCATTCTTGTCTGATGCAGGATTCTAGCTGCTCGACAGTCCTGGATCTTCTATGCCGGTCTTTTCGTTTCATGATGCGCCACATTTTTGCTATTGGTGAAAGGTCTGGACTGCAGTCCGGCCAGTTTAGCACCTGGACTCTTCTTCTGTTGTGATGGACGCAGTATGTGGTTTAGCATTGTCTTGCCTTCCCTGAAAGAGATGTCTGGATGGGAGCATGTTTTGTTCTAAAACCTCTATATACTGTTCAGCGCTTCTATATGTATAAGCTCCCAATGCCATAGGCACTAATGCAGCCCTATACCATCAGAGATGTAGGCTTTTGGACTGTGTGCTGATAAGCTGGATGGTCCCTCTCCTCTTTAGTCTGCAGGACATGGCGTCCTTGGTTTCCAAAAAGAATTTATCTGACCACAGAACAGCTTTCCATTTTGCTTCTGTCCATTTTAGGAGAAGACGGCGGTGTTGACCTATGGCTGCTTCTTTGCTTGATACAGCTTTAATTGGAATTTGTGGAGTTCACTGTGTTCACAGACAGTGATTTCTGGAAGTGTTCCTGATCCATACAGTGATTTCCAATACAGAATCTGCCTGATTTCACCGCAGTACCGCCTGAGGGCCCGTAGATCAGGAGCATCCAATATTGATTGTCGGTCTTGTCCCTTGTGCACATGGATTTCTCCAGATTCTCTGAATCTCTTGAAGAGATTATGAACTGTAGATGGTGGATATTCAAAGCCTGCGCAATTTTACATTGAGGAACATTTTTCTCAAATTCCTGCACAATTTTTAAATGCAGTTTTTTGCCAATTGGTGAACCTCCGCTCATCTTTGCTTCAGACATCCTCTACCACTGTAACATGCTCTTTTTATACCCAGTTATGTCATTTAGTTGCAAATTGCTCCTCCAGATGTTTATTAGGGCCACTTTTTCAGCCTTTCTATTGCCCCCGTCCCAACTGTTTTGAGATGCATCGCTGCCATCAAATTCTAAATTAGTTACCTTAAATTTTTTCATGAAATGGTAAAATGTCTCAACATCTGATATGGGTTCTGTGATCTACTGTTAACACAATATGGGTCTGTTTTTATGTACATCTATTTTCATTTTAAACGGCATCCTCAACTTTTTTCTCTATGGGGCTGTGTGTGTGTGTATATATATATATATATATATATATATATATGGAGAGATGAATTTTGAACTTGTTAATGTATGGTGGTATGTGCTCTACTTCTATGTTAGGATGCAGGTATACAGTACATACATACCTTACCATGTGCATATATTGTGCTGTGATTATGGCAGTGAGTTATGGTGTTCTGTATGATTGCTCCAGATACATCATATAGGCAGTTTTTTGCATTTAATCTCGCAGGAACCTAACATAGTCATACAGCATGTTGCCAGTGGTTTTCAAATGTGGATTAATAAAACCTAATATTTTAATTTGGAAAACTTTACAGGTAACCCGATTTTCAGCCCCTGACACATGGTCGCGTTAACTGTGTGTCGGTGACGTGTATAAAGGGGCTGGCTGTCTGGTTCAGGTCATAAGCTGAGACAGCCTCCTGTCCACCTGCCCATCATTTGTGATGGACAAGAGAGATGACTGACTAAGCTAATGAACTGAGCCAGCCAGTCTCTTCATACACGTCACCGGCACAGAGAGGAGAAGGAAGCTCCCTGCCACCGGAGCCTGTGACGCAACGTTAAGGTGGCCATACACATAAGTCTAAAGTTGATCAAAATGGACAATTTCAACCAAAACAAACGTTCGCGTTTTAGCCAGACCATTATCTAAAAAGAAGTTGGCCGTGTTTTATATTTTCGTCAGATGAAAGATCTTTCGTTTAAAGAACGATCATTCAAGGATGAAAGATCTTTCGTCCATCACCCGTTTGCATTGAATTTGTGTGGCCAGTTTAAACAACTGTAACGGCCAATATGGACTAAAATGTATACGGCCGCGTCAGAACATTCACCAGATGATATTTTTGTTCGGCTGCTGTTTAACCATGAGCCAACGTCTGTTTAATGTGTATGGGCACCTTTAAAACTTACAGGTGAAGCTCCACTGCTGGGACTGTGTGGCGACGACTGATATCTATAAAGTTTTCTGAGCTAAAATATATTAGTTTATCGTGAATGGCATTGGGAGACACAGAACCATGGGTATATGCCCAGCTGCCACTAGGAGGCTGACACTAGAAAGAAGAAAAAGTGTTGGCTCTGCCCAGATGGGCTATGCCCTCTGCTCAGACACTTTAACTAACCAGTTTTAGTCTAGTGTCTGTAGGAGGCAGACATGACCTGCTCTTTTTTTTTAATTTTGGGCAGGTCTGCCTGCCTGCTGCAGGATGGGGCTCCATCATGGGTATCCACTTTAGTTGCACCCCCTGCGGACGCGTACTTTGAGTACCTCGCCAGTCACCCTTTACTGCATCCGCAGTGGCATGCCGGCAATCCCACATCTGTGACGAGTTTACCGAAGGGGTGACCCTGCGGCACCTTAAGACGCCGGGTGGTGAGTATCTCCCCTGTCACCTTTCCTCTGCGTCCCTGTCCCATGAGGTTTAGGGTTAGTTTCCCTCCTTCGGTCTGGGGGTGGGAGTCTTTATTCCGGGGGCTGTCAGGTTCCCCTGTCCCCTTTCCCCTGTTTCTCCTGGGGGGTGGGGGGGCCTTGTCTCCCCCCCCCCCCCCTTTTCTTTATTAGCTTCTTCCCTGGCCACCTATGCCTCTCGGGCCCTTGGTGCTACCTCTCCCGGGCCCTCTTCTTTTTTAGTCCCCAGCTTCTGCCAGGGAATAGGCCGCATCTTCCCTGCCCTGTCCTCGGGCCCCTGGTGCTCTTCTCGCCCTGTTTTTTCCCTCCCTGAGCGTCACTTCACCCCAGGAGTCCCCCTCACCTGTTTGTTTCATTCTGGAGGGCCCACCGTTCTACTGCGGTTCCTTCCCGCCGACAGCGCTCCCTTCCCGGCTGCGCCATTAATCAATGCCCTGGCTTTTTCTTTTGCCTAGACCGCATCCTCCCTCCCCCCCCTTTGCTTCCTGGGCTTTTTCCTGGCCCCTCTCCGCTTCCCACGGCTTCTGAGAGAAGTCTCCTTTCCCTCCTATCCCAGTTTAGCGTGGGCTTTTGCTGTGGGCGGAGTTTTGCCTGCTTTTCTTCTGGTCCTCCATCTTGTCAGCACTCCAGAGGGATGCTTTCCAGATCTCCCTGCAGCCTTCCTGGCACTCTCCTGCGACTGCTGCAGCACCTCTTCGGGGACACAGCACCTGGGGTCCAGTAGGACAGCCTCTGGCTGGCTACTTTTCCTTTTTTTCAGGCTCCCAAGAAGTCCTCATGTCCTCTTCCAAAGAAGGCTCCCATCCCCAGCCCCCCCTCGGCGTCGCCATGTTTTATACGTGCACCCGTTGTAATAAAAAGTTGCCATGCGGTAAACCTGAGCCTGATTGTGCGCAGTGCCTTGCCCCCAGGCCCTCTCAGGACGCCCTGACTAGCTCTTCTGGGTCGGTTCCTCATGAATATGCTGCCTCCCTGTCCCAAGCCATAAGGAACCTTGCCCGACTCTCCCACTCCATGGTCGCCTCAGTCCCTCCCAAGGACTCCTCAGCGGAAGGAGCACACTCTTGTTCAGACACCAGGTCCCGCAAATGACCTCGGGTTGTCACAACCATGTCCCTCTCCTCCTTAGCATCCTCGGGTAACTCCCACGACATGTCTGAGGCTGGCGTCGAATCCTCCCCTGCCGCACCTTCCGCCGCCTTGGGGGACACCTCTGACTCTGATTCTGTATCGGAGCAGAGCACTGCACTGTCTGTCAGCAGCCATGCAGGATCTCATCAGGGCAGTTAGGGATGCTCTCCACATGCAGGAAGACCCCTCCTCTTCGGCTCAGGAATTCGTATCATTCCAGACGCCCCGCTTTGGTTTTCCCTAACCATGCGGATCTGGACGCACTCCTGGCCAAGGAGTGGCGTCACCCGGATAGGCATCTTCAACCCGCCAAGAGCTCGGACGTCCTCTTTCCCTTTTCCGAGGAGTCCATTACTATGTGGTCTGTCCCTCCTCAGGTAGACCCACAAGTGGCCTGACTTGCTAAGGCTACCACCCTTCCTTTGGCCGACGCGGCCTCCTTGTCGGATCCATTGGACAAGAAGATAGACTCATTGTCCAAGTCAGCATTTGTCGCAGCGGGTTCCGCTATCCATCCCGCCTTTGCTGCATCATGGGTGGCTAAAGCCTGTGTGGTATGGGCCAAACAGCTTGTTTGGTCTTTACTCCCGGACTCTACTCAGGGGGAGTTCCATCTCCTTGCTTCTCATCTTCTTCAGGCGTCCCGGTATCTTTGTGGTGGTTCCCTGGAATCAGCACGCCGCTCTTGCAGGGAGGCTGCTAACTCTGTGGCCATCCGCCACACTGTTTGGCTTCGTGCCTGGGCAGAGGATGCCGCCTCCAAAAAGGCGCTCATATCTCTCCCTTTTCTGGGTGGTAGGCTTTTCGGGAAACGCTTGAAGGAGCTTATCTCTGAGGCCATGGGTGGGAAAAGTTCTCTCCTCTACCCGTCAGGACAAAAAGACGGTTCGGCCTTCCTTCAAGGCCAAGCCCTCCTGGCATGCCCGCCGTTAGCCTTCCATACCCCAGTCTGCAAAGCAGTTATCTGCATGATGGGTTTCCCCCATCCAAGTGGGGGGTTGGTTGCTTTCCTTTCAGGAACATTGGAGCGCGAGTGTAGACGACGCCTGGGTTCTGGAGGTTGCGTCCTCCGGATACAAGATAGAGTTCACCGCCCTTCCCACAGGAGGTTCTTCCAGTCGTCTCCGCCCAGGTCCCCCTCCCGAGCGGCTCCTTTTTTTCAGGCCATTCATTCACTTCACACGCACGGAGTGGTTGTTCCAGTTCCGCCCTCGGAACGTTTTCAGGGGTTTTACTCGAGCCTCTTCACTGTTCCCAAGAAGGACAGTTCACTTCGCCCCATTTTGGATCTAAAGGCGCTCAATTTCTTCGTCCGTGTCCGCCACTTTCGCATGGAGTCCCTCAGGTCGGTGATTGCTGCCCTCAAGGTGGGCGACTATCTGTCATTCATTGACATCAGAGACGCCTACCTGCATATCCCCATAGCTCAGTCTCATCAAAGGTACCTTCACTTCTCTGTAGGTTCTCTGCATTTTCAAGTTGTGGTGTTGCCCTTCGGCCTGGCGTCTGCCCCGAGGGTCTTTACCAAGGTGTTGGCTGGACGATCTTCTGGTGAAGGCTCCATCCCGGGAGAACAACCTGTCCAGCCTCCACATCACCTGTCCCAGTTCGGCCAGAGGATGGAATTCCTAGACATGGTCCTCGACACTCGCCTTGGCCGAGTGTTCCTTCCTCGGGTTGAGGTAGTGGCTCTCTAGTCGTGGGTGGCTCGCCTTCGCGAGCGGTCTCCTCTGTCCATCAGGGTGTGCATGTGCATCCTAAGCCGGATGGTAGCCGCCTTCGAGGCAATTCCTAACCAATTCCACACCCGGTCCCTTCAGCTCTCAATCCTTGCCGTCAGGCCTCAATCGCCCAATCTGCCGTCCCCTCGGGTCCGCCGGGACTTGCACTGGTGGCTGAACCCCCTGACCATCTCCCTCAGCAGATCCCTCTTTCCCCTCCATTGATAGGTGATCTCCACAGATGCCAGCCTGGCAGTTTGGGGGGCATTCTTCGGGTCTCTCACTTCCCAGGGTCAGTGGTCGATACGGGAGAGCCCCCTACAGATCAGTATTCTGGAGCTCAGGGCCATTTACCTAGCCCTGTCCCGTTGGACTCACCTCCTCCTCGGTCACCCGGTCCGGATTAAGACGGACAACTCCACTGCAGTGGCTTATTTGAACGACCAGGGGGGCACCAGAAGCGCGCCAGTCCTGAAGGAAGCCTCTCGCATCCTGCGGTGGGCAGAGGGACACGTTCCCGCTCTCTCCACAGTCTACATCCCCAGGGTCTACAATTGGGCAGCCGACTTCCTCAGTCGCCGGGCGGTTGGTCTCTCCATCCAGAGGTGTTTCAACAGCTCTGTCAGTGTTGGGGAATCCCAAACGTGGATCTCTTCACCTCCTGTCTGAATCACAAACTCTCGCTTTACGTCGACAGGTCTCGGGATCTTCAGGATCCGGCGGTAGATGCCTTGGTGCCCCCGTGGTCCCAATTCAGTATCCTGTATCTCTTCCACCCCCTTCCGCTTCTTCCTCGGGTACTCAAATGCCTCAGAATGGATCTGGTTCCAGCGATACTGGTGGCTCCGGACTGGCCCCACAGGGCGTGGTACACAGACCTCGTCTTCATGCTCACTGACGCCCCATGGCAGCTACCTCTGCTCCCCAGATCTCCTTTCTCAAGGTCCGCTATTCCACCCGAGTTTACCTTAGCTTCATTTAATGGCGTGGCTGTTGAGGCTGCGGTCCTGAGGTTCCTCGGTTTCTCCGAGTCCGTCACCCAGACTATGCTTCATGCACGCAAACCCCAGTCGGCCAGGATTTACTATCGTACCTGGAAGGCTTATTTTGCTTGGTGTAAATCTGGCAAGGTTCACCCTCTTCTTTTTTTCCATGGCCTCCATGGCCTGGCCTCCCTCAAGGGTCATGTCTTGGCCTTGTCTGTCCTTTTCAAAAGGCCCTTGGCCTCTCGTTCCCAGGTTAAGACCTTCCTTCAGGGGGTGACCCATCGCGTCCCTCCCTTCCGCTCTTTGGTGGAACCCTGGGATTTGAACTTGGTCCTAGTTGCCCTTCAGTCCTCTCCCTTCGAACCCTTGAAGGTGGTCTCCCTTTCTTATGTCTCCTTTAAAGTTGTGTTTTTAGTCGCGATTACTTCCATTCGCAGGGTCTCCGAGCTGGCGGCGCTCTCGTGTCGGTCATCCTTTTCGGTTTTTCACCAGGACAAGGTTCTCCTGCGCCCAGTTCCCTCCTTTCTTTCCAAGGTGGTTTCTTCCTTACACATTAATGAGGAGATTGTCCTACCTTCGTTCTGTCCCAACCCCTCTCATCCCAGAGAGCGGTCTTTCCACTGTCTGGATGTGGTTCAGGCGCTTCGGCTGGATCTCCAGTTAACGGAGTCCTTCTGTTGATCTGACTCTCTCTTTGTCGACCCTGAGGGCTCACGTAAGGGTTTACAAGCCTCCAAAGCAACCATCTCCCGCTGGATTAGGTCGGCTGTCAAGGAAGCCTATGTGGCGAAGGGGCATGAGCCCCCCTTTCGGTTGACCGCTCATTCCCCTAGGGCGGTCAGGGCATCATGGGTGGTCCGATATCTAGCCTCTGCTTCCCAGGTCTGCAAGGCCGCCACCTGGGCTGCTTTGGGATGTCCCATGGTGCTGTGTCCCCCAATGCCATTCACGAGAAAACTGGATTTTTGTACGTACCGTGAAATCCTTTTCTCGTTGGATGCATTGGGGGACACAGATCCCACCCTTGTTGCTTCTTTCTTTGTTCAGGTTTTCCAGATTTCCCGGGACCCTTTGGTAATGATCATCTTTCTAGTTTAGGACATGTTGGTTTCACTGTCTAGTTTTTTGATGCTCCTACTGCTTTCGAACCAACTTGTTAGTTTAGTGTCTGAGCAGAGGGTATAGCCCATCTGGGCGGAGCCAATACTATGGCCATTTTCGCAAACAATTATTGTCTCTTAATGAGGATAACAGGAAATAACTTTCCAAATTTTCAACTTTGCACCATCTTTCTCAATGGGTCTTAATTTAAAATGTCCTGTCTTTTTTATTTTCCAGCTCTGTGGTAACCGACTGGTAACAGACTGCAAACAACTTTTTGTAGTCTGATCGTGCAGCCATATTTTCGTCTATCTGTCCTCACTTGGCTAACCTACCAAATGTTTGTTAGCACACAGAAGGGGATGAATTGAACAAAGTAAGACTGCAGGATTATACTGGTTATACTGAAGCCACTGAGACAGCTACGTCTGCGTAGGAGCCAGAGAAGTAAAATAATAGGACTTTTAAAATATGAGTATTTCCATCTCAGACAATAGGGGCATATTGTCCGGGGTCTAGTCACCACCAAGCGCTCTCCCGTAGGAGTGAATGGGAGCGCACTGCGCTCACCGCTCCCATTCATTTCTATGCGGCCGACGGAAATAGCCGGACCAGCGCTCAGCTATTTTCGGCGGTCACATAGAAATGAATAGAGGGCGGATGAGCATGCGCAGTGCACTCTCCACAGCTTTCAAGTATCCGTTCTCGATGGGACCTGCACCTTTCAGACAATGGGGGCATAACCTAGCGATGTGCCCCCATTGTCTCTGATGGGAACACCCCTTTAAGACCTATTGCCAAATTGCTTTGCTTTTCATTTTAGATGCACTGGGACAAGAAAAAATATGTTGGGAAGGCAAACATGGATGAATTGTCCAAATTAAATAAAAATGTTGCCAGTAACAGTAAACGTGATAAAATAAAAGAAGTCATACTTACCATTTTTCTCCCCCGCCCCTTCCAGCATTGCACTCTGGTCCTGAAGTGATCGCATCATCTTTCCGGTTGCAGCGGTAACATCCCATACAGACAATCACTGGCCTCAGCAGAATATGGTACATGACCGCTGAGACCAGCAATTGGCTGCAGCGGTTCTGTGGCATATATGAGATGTCACCACTGCACTAAGGAAACAAACACTAAGAGGACCGGATTATGGCTCAGGAGGCGGCAAGGGAGAAAAGTGGTAAGTGTAACTTTTGTTATTTTATCACAATGAGGCCTCTTGCACCGGTCCGTGTGCACTCCGCATCATGGATGCAGATCCATTCACTTGAATGGGTCCACAATCACGGAGATACTGAACGGAAGCACGGATCTGAACTCCACGAAGCCTTACGGAGTGCTTCCGTGGTGTTTCTGTCCATGCCTCCGCACCGCCAAAAAATAGAACTTGTACAATTTTTTAGCGGTACGGATGGATCACGGACCCATTCAAGTTAAATAGGTCTTAATCCGTCCCGGCCACCACATGAACCTTGCCTGTGCAATTTGCGGTCCCTAATACATGGAACGGATACACAACGTTCGTGTGCAAGAGGCCTAACTGTTGCTGGGCACTTTTCCGTTAATTTGGACAACTCCTTTAAAGACTATGAACACCTTTTGGAGCAGTTATTTTTGTAATGATTGAATTTTACTGATTTTGGGCTAAAAAATCATTTTTCAATTGGTCTTTATCAACAATTTTTGGCAGTTTTTTGTTTTACATGGTTAAATTTCAGCCTAGCTGCAGAGTATCTTAGGTTGTGTTAAGGGCTTTCACACTAGCGTTAGAAGAATCCGGCAGACAGTTCCGTTGCCAGAACTGCCTGCCGGATCCGGAAATGTGTGTGCAAACGGATAGCATTTTTTTCCGGATCAGTCTTATAAATGCATTGAAATACCGGATCCGTCTTTCTGGTGATCGGATCCGTCAATGCGCCAATTTCCCGAACACTTGGTACCGGATCCGGCATTAATACATTTCAATGGAAATTAATGCCGGACCCGGCAAGTGTTCCGGAATTTACCATAAAAGGGACGGAACGGAAGACATCCTGATGCATTGAGAACGGATTAGGACAAAACTGATGCCCTTATGACGGAACTCAATGCTGGAAAACAATAACGCTAGTGTGAAAGTACCCTTACACTTGAGTCCCATCATGTTGGCTATGTACAGCCCTCATCTCCGAACTCCTGACAGCTCATAGACACTCATTTAAGATATATTCTATATATTGTTTATGAGCTATCAGGAGTTCAGAGATAAGGGCAACACGACAACCCAGTGTAAAAACGAAACTAATATACTCTGCAGCCAGGCTGAAAAAAGATTAAAGACTTTTAATGAAAATTTGAAATAAAAAGAGTATTTTTAGGCCAAAATGAGTTAATGCAGTCATTGCACCCAAAGGCGTTTATAGCCTTTAAGCAATGCGGTTTTTACTTGACATGCATGTTGTAAACCACCACGGTTGCCACACCTGCAGTACACTTGATTTTCTGCTAGTCAAGTATCCCTATAGTGGACCTTGATATGGGCAGAAGAAACAGAGACCATGGTAGGATTTACTATTCATCCCTGAGTAAAAGAGCAGCGGGTATATGGAACAACTCTACATCAAGCCTGCTCGGAAATAAAAAGACACTGAGTATGTGAGAACAGAGACTACAGAAGCGGGATTTGATTGTACACCCTGCCTACAAATTCAATAATCTGCCTGAATTGAGCAAAAGTCATCTCTGATCTACTGTGCTATGCTTAGAGCAGGTCCTGAGGGATGTAGTGTGACACAGGGACTCCTTCTGCGGAGATTCTGTGTCATGCCCCTCCCCTTAGGTCCTGCATTAGGCATAACAGTCCATCAGTTTTGCCTTGTGTTCCTTTAAGAGTGCATTAGTCTGTAGGAGGATAATAGCTCCTACTGAGATATACATCGGGCTCCAGACCATATTATAAAGAGATTACGTCAAGCCAAACAGTTATCTATCCACGACAGGTAATGTACGACCTCTGGTACCTCCACCAGTCAAATATTTATGAGACTGATGGAGATAACCGAGTATTGAATGAAGCAGCGAGATGCATGACCAATGGTCCGTTCAGATGCCTTGAAAACGAGGAACTCTAGTGATAATGGGCAGTCGGACTCCCTGCAATCGTACATCTACCACTTATCTTGTGGATAGGTGATAAATGTTTGGCGTGGGATATCCCCTTTAACCATTATTAATAAGACTGACTAAGGGTAGTGAGGGTTGAAGAAAACCATTTGGGCTAGAGCCACGTGGTAGGTTTTGCTGACCATAGGTGAGGGAACAGGTGCGTTCTTTCACCATCATTGGCTTTCCATGACCAACCACGAAGTGATGAAGGTACAGAA
The DNA here is from genome assembly GCA_033119425.1 of Bufotes viridis. Lineage (NCBI taxonomy): Eukaryota > Metazoa > Chordata > Amphibia > Anura > Bufonidae > Bufotes > Bufotes viridis. The sequence goes on from CM065597.1 coordinate 25,407,739, forward strand.
TGGCTTGCCTCGTCTTGGTCATGTCATGTTCATGTAGATACTAATAGGCTACAGCATGGGTCAGCAACCTCCGGCACTCAGGTTGCTGTTAAACTACATCTCCCAGCATGCTCCATTCGCTTCTAAGGTGAAGGACGGGTGAACTCTTAGAGTGGCGCTACCTCGGTCACAGATGTTCACTTGGGCAGTATAATACTTTATGACTTGGGGCCGTAGAGGTCCCTTCGTCAGGCAGTATACAACATCATATTGTATTGTGTTGTATTCTGCCTGATGAAGGCACCATTATGGCCCTGAAACACATTGCAAAGACACCCATTAGTAAAGTTTTATACTGCTCATTTGAAGATCGTACTGTTACCGAGGTAGCACCATTCTAAGGGCGCTTTCACAGGAGCCGATGCCGTGCAGGTAATCCGCTGCGTGAAAGAGTGCCAAGCCCCGCTCCCTAACATGATGGATAATGCTCCGTGCCTCTCTGTGATCTTTTTACTACAAATTCAGAGTGAGATAAAGTTGTCACTGTGATTTTGTAGCAAAAAGATCACAGAGAGGCAAAGAGCATTATCAATCATGTTAATGCTCCGTGTCTCTGCTGTTCGGAATGGGGCTTGGCACTCTTTCACGCAGCGTATTACCGACACAGCATCCGCTCGTGTGAAAGAGCCCTAAAAGTTTCACCTTCTTTTTCCGTTTTGTACATCGTCCCGGTGTGGGGACCATCTGCAGCACCTTGAGACCATCTTTCATTGCCTTACGGGTTGTTGTGCCCTCAGCACAACTAATCCAGGGGAGGAGCTCTGCGCCTGGATTTCTTATGGTCCAGTCTATGATGCGCTCTCCTTCCTCCTTTCGCATGTAATCCCATTCACTTCCGTGGGAGTTTCGCGAACAACCAAGTAAGTGTGCATGCTGGGAATGGTAGTTTCACAACAGCTGGAGCGTCGGAGGTTGCTGACCCCTTGGCTACAGGATCAAATGAGAAGTCACCAATGTAGCTGTAGCCCAGTTTTCTAAACCCAATGAACAGCGAGAAGAAAACTAGACGCGTTAACTTACATTGCAGCTGCCTCCATTTTTGCATGGGTTACTGGCGCACTCATTGCTCTCTATCTCGCAGTTGGTCCCCGTGTATCCAGCTCGGCAGTTGCAGGAATAGCTCCCCTGACCAGTATTGGTGCAGCTGGCTCCATTTTGGCACGGTCTATGGTTGGTGCAGTAGTTCAAGTCTTGATTGCAGAACAGCCCACCCCAGCCTTCCTGGCAGGTGCATTCGAATGGCTGCGAGCAGGATCCGTGCAGACAGCCGGGGTATCGCACGCACTCGTCGCAAAGCCGACCTTGCCATCCCATGCGACACTTGCATTCGCCCGGCATCTCACAGAAACCATGAGACTCACTGCAGCCAGGCAGACAGATAGCTGCAAAAGAAAGCGCAGATACATTTAACATGCTACCCTAACACTACAAAAATATCAAAACGTGACGTCAATTGCAGTAATCTTTGACATCTGCATCTGATTCCCTAGCCACGTTTTTGTTGGTCCTTTTTGACTACTGTTCCTTTAACCTATGCATGGTGGACTTGGGGTCATTAGAGCAGTGGTTGTCACAGAGCCCCTTTTAGTAGCCCTAGGTAGAGAGGAGGTCCCATGAAGTGGCCATGGATAGGAAGGAGAATATAGGGCGTGAAGAGGTGATGGTCACCTTCACTCCAATGCACAAGGTGTTTCGGATAGAATACTCGTATTGGCCACCAATTGTGGACACAATACAGTTTCAACAAAAGTCAGAGGCCACTGTGTGGAAACCAACAGGAGATACAAGGTATTAATTCTTCTGTGTCGTAACATCACAGACTTGCTTAAGACATATTAAGACTTCTTGTGAAGACCTTCACTTTCAGTCAGAAGTTAAACCTTAAGAGGAAAAAAAGGGTAGTGCATGTTGATATCTAATGTGTCTAATCCTTCTGTCCTCAAACATCTGCTGTCGGGAGAGAATTGGGACCCCCCCTACACATTAGATCAGGCATCCTCAAACTGCGGCCTTCCAGCTGTTTAAAAACTACGACTCCCAGCATGCCCGAACAGCCTACAGCAGGGCATTGTGGGAGTTGTAGTTTTACAACAGCTAGAGGGCCGCAGTTTGAGATTGCCTGCATTAGATGGTTGGCCAGTCCTGCCGAATTTGGAAGGTTCAAATGACATTAAAGCGAATGTGTCATCAGAAAATGACCTGTTGTGTAAATCACGGTTTTATGTTAAACATATTTTTTAAGATTTTTTTTTTATTTTTTCCTAAATATGTAAAGACTTCTTTTGTCTTTTGAGAACATCTACAAGGGCCATAGACACAATGGTCAGGAGGGGACCTGAGTCTTCTAGTTTTCTAGACATGACCTGTGCAGAAGTCAGGAGGAAGCTGAGAAGCTGTGATATCACCTATTGTGAATAGTGGATCCTGTGTTATCTATACATAGAGGTGTTACTTGTCATTGTAATCCTGCCTGTGGTGATAATGTACCTGTACAGAACAGGAAATCATGACCTATTATCAGGCCTAGATGCCAGTGTGTTCTACGCAGTCATGATGCCTTCCGCCCAAAATAACTTGCCAACTCCGGCTCTACTACATTATTAAAAAATGTTTTACTTAAAAAAGCTTCTTTTACACCTCAGTGAATCATGGACATGTATTGTCCATGTTCTCCACCAGCACATGTACTCGTTGATTTTAATAATCAGCGATTTCCCACTGACCCACGGGACTAAAATGCCTGATGCGTAAATAACCACATTAAGAAAAACCACAAAAACATGCACCACTTTAGTACGCGGTGCGGGCCAAACATGCCAATTGAGATGTCATCACGGACTTGTAAAAGAGGTCTAACCCTAAGGGTACGTTCACACGACGACAATTGACAAATAGGGCACAACTTCTCTGCAACATTTGTCGCGCGACAATTTTTATAATGGGAGTCTATGGTGTCGCAGTGCGACATGCTGCGACTGCGACGCGACAGTCGCAGAAAAACCCATCTTAAATGGATTTTCTCCGACTTTCGTGTCGCAGTCGCAGCATGTCGCACTGCGACACCATAGACTCCCATTATAAAAATTGTCGCGCGACAATAGTGCGACTTTTTGTCGCGCGACAAATGTCGTCGTGTGAACGTACCCTAACCCTCAATATCACAGATTTGCTTAAGAAATATTTTTCATATTTTTTGTGAAGACCTCCACTTAGAAAAAGTTTTAAGGCAGCCGGTGGTAAATCCTTGAAAAAAAAAAAGGAATAGGGCGTGTTGATATCCAGTGTACCCGATCCTTCTGTCCTCCAGCATCTGCTGTTGGGGGAGAATCGAGACACCCCACAACACATTAGATGGTTGGCCAGTCCTGCCAAAATTAGGACGCTCAGCTGGCATTAACCTATTGTATATTATATAATTATCCCAGTACATGTAGAAGGCAGCTCTCACCTGCCTAGCCATTATCTGAGCACGGAAGTCGCACCTGAGGGCGATGATCTGTAGCAAAAATGAAGAAATGTCCAGCTCCAAAAATAGTAGAAAAAATCTGTATCTTTATTTTGCAGTAATAAAACACAGGAAACACAACGCGTTTCAGACCATCATATAATCAGGGTCCTTCCTCATGACATGGAGCTGGACATTTCTTCGTTTTTATTATATAATTATATATTATTAATATAATGATAATATGGCCGCCTTTAGAAGTTAGGGGCTTTAATGGTCCAAACGCATTCAATGATGTTGAGGTTTGGGTTCCGAGGGGCTAGAGTAGACCATTCTTCCGAGTGCTCCTTTGGCTTCATCTATGGCCTTGATAAGGACCTCTTGGTCTTCACAGCTGTTTGCATCAAGTCCCACTCTTGCCCTTATTTAATAGTTTTCCGCATGATGTCTCCAATCCAAAATAGCTCACCAACCCCAGATGTTCTACATGTTTTTTTAACTTACCCTGATCCTCGCCCTGCTTGACTGATGGTCGTAGACCAGTTCATGACTCTAGCGGAAATACATTCTTTCTTCTGTTACATCCATACACATCTGCCATTTAGACTTATCAGTCCTCCAAGCCTCAAAAAAACCTTCCTCCAAGTCTCTAATGTCCAGTGTTTCGAGTCCTAGACAGCTGCACAATCTTTTAAACCCGTTACGTTGTCTTCTCACAATAGAGGGGGTGGACAGGAACAACTCAGGACCTTTTCAGACCTGAATCAACAGCAAGGCTTGATTTTTCTTTGGTGGTTGACCAGATCCTGGATGATTGTTTCCACATGGTCCAACATTCTCAGTATTATCTTTCTTTTTATTAGTTTTGGACGTGTTTTTTTTTTTTTTTTAAGCTTTTTCACTTTATGAAGGGACTACTGATGAAGGGACCTGCTAAGAGTCCCGAAACGCGTATGGTTTTGAAGAGACCCGCAGCATTTTGGATTACCAACCCACAAGCTACTGTAATATATTACCAGAGGTCACGGAGCGCTCCGATGACATTAGTAATATAATAGACCTCAGGACATCAAATTGCGGGAGGAGTACGAAAAAGGAAATACGTCACACAAGGAAATACGTCACACAGGTACACAGACGTAATCGGCATCCTTGTACATCGCGGAGACACGGCTCGAGGTAAGCGTGGCCAGACACGTGGGACGCCACTACTAGGTTTTGCTACCACTCTGGACCCGACAAGTAACTTTCTTAACTAGGGCAAGGTTGTGCAGGGAGAGGTTCTGGCATTGGGCCACCCCTTGCGGGGCTTTTTGGACCCAGTGGTAGCATTACTAGGGTATATTAGGCCAAGTAGGGCAATACTAGGAGTTACTTTGGCCTGTTACTTTAGGACCGGTGTCACGCATTAGGTGTGTCCAGGTTTGTAGTTGGGGCCTTGATGCATGTTTTTTTAGCTGGACTCAATAAAAGTGAAGTTTTATTCTAGTTCATTGCTCCAATTTTTAGGAATTTACCGGAAGATCTTACCACGGAGCCAGCGGGATTACTGAACAGGTACCGCCGTCTCTAGTACGCTAAGGAATTGCCAAATCGTTATCTGTATACCTTCGTTGCTGACACTCCTCCACGCAAATAGAACTTAATCTAAATATCTTGGATTTATATGCAACAGTATATATTGCTATAGAGGGGCAGCACCTATATAGCGTTCAGCGTATCTAGTACATCGCAGCAAGTGAATGAACATTGTTTTTTCCCTTTCTAAAGGACTATATGGATCTGAGCTATTTATTTTAGACTCTTGATTCTTTGAATTTATTGATATAGAGATACGACCGCCGTCATTTTACATCTGTTAAACATTGTTACCAATTGATATAATAAATATTTATTTCAGCTTCACGCTCTTACATGTGGCTCCAAATTAGAGCGCCGATCAATACCATTGTTATTTAAAACTTTTTCACTTTATTCTTTTTTTTTTTTTTCTTATTTTCTGATAACATCTATTCCCAGTTTTTCTTGATGATACTGAAAAGTTGGATGACCGTAAGACGACAATATCAAGAAATATCAGCCCGGGTTTAGAGAGAGCAAACATCCATTATTAGCATGTGCTAACAAGCCTTTTTAATGTCGCATCTGAAATGTGCGGCGGTAGCCGGAGCTCTCATCAGCCCCTCATTGTATCACACCGTCCCTCATCAGTCCCCTGTGTTATTAGATTTGCCTCTTTGGCTGCTGAGTGGCAGACAGATGATATGTTGTAACTGCAGATATCAGCCCCATACACAAACAGCACCTGCCTGAGGGGGGATGGGGGGTGCTTAATGCACGCCGCCTGTCTCTATTGTGCGCAGAACAATTGGGGAGTGGGGACATACGAGGAGGGGGGCTATTAATCTGTCTTCACTACTCACAATGAAATCTGGTTAAAACCACATGTCCCCAACCCCCTACACACTCCTATTTACCTTGATGACCGTCTGGCAGGGTGCAAGGGCTAGGCACGGCCCATAACCAGTCACCATATGCTGCTTTTAGGTCTTTGTGCTCAGCCCCCGACTCCTCGTCTTTTATCTAGCCTGTCTAATGTGCTCAGCTTAGAAGAATATCGCTGTGGAAGGATCGATTAGGAGTGGGACATAAGCAAAACTGTGAGCCAGATGCTGAAGTTACAAGTTATAGGAAGATTTAAAGGGGTCTATTGCCAGCGACTCCCCAAGTTGACCTGTGTTTGTGGAACTTATCTACCGAGGCTGACCATGTCCCCGTATGTGAGGAGCACCGCAGGACTTCATGTGATCCCTGTTTGCTTATTCAGGCCCATAATAAGCCGTGCAGATAATTGGGGCTCATTTTGTAGAGAAAAGTCAGTGTGAAAGGACCAAGCGGGGTCCTAAGCTCAGGGCAATTATCTGAAGACATGATTTACATTCACAGAAATGCCCCCAGGTTCTGGGATGCACAGCTGGCCGTGTGTACCGCCTTTTGTGTTTGCAACCCATCGGTTAACTTTGATTGGGATTGTTATAACATCGCCATCGTTTAGGTGTAAGGTCCAAGCCTATCCGAGGATGCAAGTGGGACAAGAAGGACTAGAATGGGAATTTACCGTTTGCAACTCTTCGTGGGAGTTCATGGCTAAAAACACAGCGTACAATGGTAGTTCGTTAAAAACCTGGTGCCAGAGTATGACTCTAATCTCATGGCTCCACTTGTTTTAATAGACGGGATGATCAAGCAGCTGCCGGGCACATCAGGTGGTGCTTATCTTACCCGCCCAACCCTTTTTACCCCACCGACAGATGTCAGGGAAGATTGACTGCAGATCCTGAAGATGTCGGCAGAATTATCGGAGGAGCAACTTGCACCAGGACCTCCAACATGTGTAGGACTCTACCTCGCAGGGGCGTAGCTATAGGGGGTTCAGAGCTAGCAGTCGATACCGGGCCCAGGAGCCTGAAGGGGCCCAAAGACACTTGTGCCGCATAAGAAGAAACACAAAGCACTGAGGGAATGGGGGCCCAAGCTGAACTCTTCCACCAGGGCCCATGAGCCTTTAGCTATGCCCCTGCTACCATGTGTAGTCTTAGGCGACATGCACACGACTGTATGTTGTGTCTGCATGCAGATCGCACCCATTTATTTCTGTGGGTACGTAAAAAGTACAGCTCAGCACAGTCAAGGTCCGTGTGGGCGTCTATCCCGCAAGATAGAGAACATGTCCTATTGTCCGTTTTGCAGGCATGAATAGCCAGTTGTTGTAAAGGGAATGAGGAAATTGTGGCCTGCACACGGACGGCATCCATATTTTGCAGACCCGTGGTTTGCGGTCAGCAAAAAGAATACGGTCGTGTGCATGTAGACTTAAAAGAGAATCCAGATTCGGAGGACCCAAGGCCAATGGATTTGGAGCCTCAGCTGACACTTTAGGGCTTACATTTAGCTAGGACAGGGACAATCATCCCATGGGCATGTGTTCGGAATTCGTATTATTAAGGTATTATTTGGACACTGTGTGGCTGTAATATCTCCATTGGCTATTTTTATTTCCTTAAAAAAAAGATGAAAAGGATCCCGACAATCCCTAAGCCTAAAGCACCTACAATGTGATCTGCCGTGTAGACGTATTAGACTCTTTTTGTATATTTCCTTTTTCATGTAGAGCAAATATTCTAATAAGAAAAGGCACAGATCTGGTAAAATGGCACAAAGAGTTGCGGTAGGCATGCAGAAATACTCACGCTCAGCGCAGTATTCTCCTTTCCAGCCAGCCAAACATAATCGCTTTCCCTCCTGGTCACAGACATAGTGTCCGAAAGTGTCGTCGCGTGGTCGGCAGTAGTCGGAGCAGCTGTCACCGTAATAATGGTCGTCACAGGTAACATGATAGGAGTAACGTAATTCACTCTGCTGCCCAAGGTGTATGTCCTGAGACCAGTCCTCCCCAACAGACAGGCGTCTACGAGTGGCCAGGCGGCTCAGCATGTTGTTGAGGTTTTCTGCAGGGAACGGAACATTATAATATATAGGATAACTGAATTACCATAAAAAGTAGAGTACGGTTCATATTTCATTGATCATCTAGAGCAGGCACGGCCAACCTGCGGCCCTCCAGCTGTTGTAAAACTACAACTCCCACCATCCCCTGCTGTAGGCCGATAGCTGTAGACTGTCCGGGCATGACAGCTGGAGAGCCTCAGGTTGGCCATCCCTGATCTAGAGGCATTACTTTGAAAATTAAAATCCTAAATGACTGAATTTTTTTTTTTTTAAGTATAAATTTTCTCAAACAAGTCCAACCTATGGGCTCTGGAAATATAAGAGTATCTCTTCTCTCTGGTCCTATTGCCTTAAGTTTGCCTCCTCAAGTTTCTCCAGCCTAAAATTCTCATTGTTCTCTGAACCGTCTTTTTTTCCTTTTTTTTCCAGCAGGATTATCTATTGTTCTTCACTTTGTTCTTTGGGTCTTTCCCTCCCCTTTACTTGTTCAGAGGCTTCCCTTTGACCTCCAAGTTGCTCACTCTATCATCTGTTTAACCAGTCTTCAAGTTTATGGACATCAACAAAAGTCTTCCCTAACAGTCCTTTATCCTACTTGTAGCCTGAGCTTCCGTTACTAGTCAATAGACCTTAAAGGGGTTATGCCATGATTGATGGAAGAAGAACAGACGCCATATAGTACAAGACAATCTCTTTCTAGAACCAGCCCTCACATGGATCCAGAGATCTCCACATTCATTGCTCCAACTGCTCTGCTCGATTTATTTCAATCTAGCGTCTCAAGGGGTGTGTCCTTTCTCAGGGAACATGTCTTTTCAGCCACAGCTTCTAACAGGAGAACCAACTGGGCACAGTTGAGGATTTAAACTGAGCGCGTGCGACCAACCTCAGTGAGGTGGGCAAGAAATAGGTTAAAGTCCAAACAGCAGGTGGCGCTCTACAGATACACTTTATTGAATAGCTGAGTGGCTATACTCAATTTTTAATTACATGCTATTGAAAAAGTATTCAGATCCAGGTGCTGGTTTGAAAAATGTTGAATTTTCGTGGGCCAACCCCTTTAAGGTTTTTGATGATGAACCTTAAACTGGGCTTTCCTTGATCATCCTTGACCTTACTGATCGACTTTACCCTTACTAAAGTCATGAGTACATACTGTCCATTCTTCAATCCGAAGCTGGCACCCCATCCTCTACAACTGCACTGGAGTATCACAAGATACTAGATTCGAGAATGAAATATTTTATGCTATAGGTTGCGGGTAAAATATTATACTTCCCTGCTTGACTACTGGGATTGATGGGAGCTTGTATCATTACTGGTTACCAGTCCTTCCCCAGCATACTGGGTGACAATATAGGATCTCCAAAGAGTTTTCCTACTGGGAATGAGGGCTACTGCCATGCAATGACCATTACATTTTTGGACCACTACTTGGCAAACACCCACCCAGGAGTCAATCTGACCATGCACATTAGATGTATATCAGACAATCCTGCCGATTTCAATGGGACCAGACAACCATCTAAAGTCAGGGAAACGTCTGAGGCTACTTTCACACTAGCGTTATTCTTTTCCGTCATTGAGTTCCGTCCTCGAGGCTCAACAACGGAAAAAAAATGATCAGTTTTATCTTAATGCGTTCTGAATGGAAAGTCATCCGTTCAGTTTGCATCAGTTTGTCTTCACGTTTCTTGGACGCAGATAAAAGCGCAGCATGTTGTATTTTTATCTCCGTCCAAAAAAGCGGAAACACTTGACGGAATGACGGATCCACCATTAATTTCCATTGAAATGTATTAAGGGCGGATCTGTCATTGAAAATTGACGCATTAACGGATCCGTTCCTCCACTCTGCACATGCGCAAACCTTTAAAAATGTTAAAATAATAAATAACGGATCCGTTTTTACGGATGACAACGGAAAGACGGATCCGTTATTTTAATGCAATTGTCAAACGGACCCGTTTGCAAATGAAATCCGTTTTCAAACGTTTTAACGGATCCGTCTGGCAGTTCCGTTGACGGAACTGCCTGACGGAATCCTTCAACGTAAGTGTGAAAGTACCCTGATGTGTATGGTGGCCTTCAACTATGTCTACTTTCACATTCGTGTTTTGGCTCTCCGTTTATGAGATCCGTTCAGGGCTCTCACAAGCGGTCCAAAACGGATCAGTTTTGCCCTAATGCGTTCTGAATGGAAAAGGATCCGCTCAGTCACCCTTCCGCTCTGGAGGCTGCCTGCAGCGTTTTGCTGTCCGCTTGATGAAACTGAGCCAAACGGATCCATCCTGGCTCACAATGTAAGTCAATGGGGACGGATCCGTTTTCTCTGACACAATCTGGCACAACAGAAAACGGATCCGTCCCCATTGACTTTCAATGGAGTTCAGGACGGATCCATCTTGGCTATGATACAGATAATACAAACGGATCCGTTCATGATGGATGCATGTGGTTGTATTATTGTAACTGATCAGTTTTTGCAGATCCATGAAGGATCCGCCCCAAAACGCGAGTGTGAAAGTAGCCTAACCTGGTGGTAGGTGTTTGATTTCCCTGCAGCGCCACCACAGGGGAAACAAAGCATTACACAGTGTCCATTCAAATCAATGGGATGTCTGTATAACACAGAAGACACTCTTTATAACCACCCTCCGCTCTGGCCAAGATATCTGAGCAGGGGATCCGACTCTTATAGGGTATAGGCATGGGCGTAGCTATAGGGGGTGCTGAGGTAGCAGTCGTGACCGGCCCAAGGGGCCTGAGGGGGCCCAAAGACCCTTGTGCCGCATAAGAAGACACACAAAGCACTGACGGAAGGGGGCCCAAGCTGAACTCTTGCACCAGGGCCCATGAGCTGTCAGCTACGCCCCTGGTATAAAAATGGGTAACTGAGTAACCTAGACAACCATTTTAATAGGAAAATGTGTAAGATAATGGCTTTATAGGCAAAGAGATGTAAGGTCTCTGGGGCAATGCTGTGACAGTGGGGGAGGGTGACGGGCCGGTATATAGACGGCCTCTTATCAGTAACACAGCAGAGGGGATATCTGTGCTGCAAGGAATAGTAAATATGTGACATCTGTCACTGCGCAAGAGTTACAGCCGCTATGGCGCCTTCGCATCTTTACGATGAAAAGGTTATCGTTACAAGGATATTACATGAGCTCCAAACCATATAATGTTTGATGCTGAAGGCCTCTTTCACGCGAGTGTATTTGCAGTCCGTATATGACGAGTATTTGAAACATGCAGTATGTCCTAGTTTTGTACATATTTGCTTCCAAATACTCTCATTAAAGTCTATGCGGGCGCGTCAGAAAAGCAGGAAGGAAGAAATATGCGTGTAAATCCGGAAGGATTACTAAAGCCAATCTGGATGGTGTATCATCTGGAATCAGAGCGTATTCCGGAGCCGGAATTCGGACGGATTTTGATACTCCCGTGTGAAAGTGGAATTAGGTCTAGACATTAGGAGTAGAGATGAGCGAATTTCATATTTAGAAATTCGTTCACGCTTCGTTTGTTGGTAAAAGGTGAATTGCGTTATGGATTCCGTTACCACGGACCATAACGCAATTCTATAACGGAATGCATAACGGAATCCCTTTAGAGTCCTCCCCTGCATATCAGAAACGGGACGGATCCGTTTTGCAGCCCGTAGACTTCTATTATGACGGAATGAATAACGCAATGCCTCTAAAGGCATTCCTGTAGTAAACAAGTTGGATAACACTCCACTTAAACGCGTGGGTCACAGGGAACGGTCCCCAAGCCGAGTTAAATGTAGGACACCACTGTGATGCTTCTATTGATTTATTATAGCCTGGTATATAATAGGCGGACTGCCAGTTTAAAAAATGATTGACGCACTGATGGCGCTGGATGGCGCTCTATGGCCCTGTGGGCGGAAGTTGTAAGCCTTACAACCAGGCAATCTGCCGTATCCACTACACTTCCGCCCACAGAGCCATAGAGCCCCATCCAGCGCCATACAGTGCGTCAATCATTTTTTAAACTGGCAGTCCGCCTATTATATACCAGGCTATAATAAATCAATAGAAGCATCACAGTGGTGTCCAGGAACCTTATTTGTCTAAAGGCATTCCGTTATGCATTCCGTCATAGAATTGCGTTATGGTCCGTGGTAACGGAATCAATAACGCAATTCACCTTTTACCACCAAACGAAGCGTGAACGAATTTAATAAGCGGAAAATAGCTCATCTCTAATTGGGAGTATTCCCTGACATATACCTATGACATACGCCAGTGCATAGCCATACATATGTCCTTGGCAACAACGCCAAATATGTATATATGTGTATATGGCCCATTGTGCTGCACTTCCTATGCAGTAAAAAGAAGGTGTTCTAGCGCACACAGCCCCGATGCCAGAGAGAACATTCTTTGGGTGAAATTCCATTGTATTGCTAAAGGCCCCTTTATATAGCAGATGATTGTCGGAAGGAAGAGTTCCTTCCCAGAAAGCACCTACTCGTCAGTGTAGGTGACCGCTGCAATTACATGCAGCAATCTCCTCCACAGTATGTTGAGCAGTGATCACTGATGCCATCGCTCGTCCCCAAACAGACCCAGCAGGAGCTGTTTAGACGGCACAATCTGCTGCCGGTAAACGAGGATTTAGGTGTCCGCACAAACAATCACATTAACGAAGTATTCCGCTCATTCCCGGGCAATCGGTGACACCATTACACCAGCAGAATATAGCTAATTTCTATGAACGCTTGTTAGGGTACTTTCACACTTGCTGCATGGCTATCCGGCAGGTAAAAAGCCTGCCGGATCCGCCATGCCGCAAGTACCCGTGGGCTGCTGCGCTGCCGCTCCGTCCCCATTGACTATAATGGGACGGGGGCGGAGCTACGGCGCAGCACGGCAGTGATCACCGGACTAAAAAGTCGGACCTGCAGTACTTTTAGTCCGGCGATCTCCGTCCATGCTGGCTGTTCACCCGCCGAAACAGCCTGCTGGATAGCCATGCCGTAAATGTGAAAGTACCCTTAGCGATTATTGGCCAGTCTAAAGGGGCCTAAAGTTGGGCATATGGGCCAGGAGCGTTCACTAACGTGAACATATGGGGACTTTATCACAGATATTAATCTTATATCTGTTTATAGACTATAGGTCCATCTAGTATGTTTGGGGGGCGTGCCCACTCTCCCCAGATGGCAGATTTGGGTGAAAGAAGCATCTGGCATGGTGGATAATCACATGTCCAATGCTTTGCTCTCACAGGTGATGCCACTTCTTCCCCTCTGCTCATTGAGAACCCATGCAGGAATATGGTTGGACTGGGAGGAACAGCGGAGCGTTCGGCCATCATCCATCTAAAGGCTTTACCTCATTGTATGAAACTGAGAAGACACAATGTCGGTATATCATACACATCCAATGGCCATTGGCCGAACCAGTTATCTCTCACAACTGCCTCACACACATCCACGTTCAGCTCGGGCCGACGATGCATGTTTATTTAATGGGGAGAGGGGAGCACGCCGCAGCCAGACGCCTTTGGCAGTGGCTCATCTACCGGGAGAACAAAAGTATTGGGCAAAAATATTCACTTTGCCTGATCCTTCTCTCCACTGACATAATCTGTTGGGGGGAGAGTCGGGGGGCCCCCCACACATCAAAAGGCCAGTTGAGCCCCCATTCTTCCGACATCACACTAATGTGTATGGGGGCCCTAAGGCTGGGAGCAGAGCTCATAGTTATAGGATAGAGATAATCTCATTACTGCTGTGCGATACTATGGTACCCGAGAGCAACAATGACTGCGTCTAGGTGACCAACTTTTTCTTTCAGATGACTGCCCTTCATCAGCCGACCATGTAGTCCTCTACTTAATAGGACACTTAATGGTCTGGTCCTCTATGGAGGCACGGCGTTATCATAATTAGAGCGCTGGCAGCTACAATACTGGTCATTTTTTATTACTGGTGCCGCCCCACAGATAGAATGCAGAATTCCCCAAAAATTGTGCAGAATTCCCCTTTGTGGAAAACTTTCTGAAATATAAAAAACATTACTTAAATGTCTTTATACATGCTCTATATAGGAATCCTAACCTTCACCAAATGGTTAATAAAGAGCATCCACCATTAAAAAAAGATTCTTTAGGTATGGCCCGACTTCATGCTTACATGGCTAGAAGTCATATTTGTATATTTGGGCTACATGGCAGGATAATGGTGGAGCCCTTTTAAATGAGGATGGTAGGGAAATCCTAGCAGGTATAGGAATAGTGACAAATGTCATTCGCGGTCCAGATGGTACTTACCTGTAGACTTCTCGGCCGTGTGTGTGCTCCAGGATTCAATGATAAGAGAAAAAATGCCCTGCAACAAAACAAGAGTTTCCAAGTCAGTCAACTCAACACAGCAGCCACATAACGGTTGGAGGTTGTGCAAGGGACATAAAAGAGCACAACCAAAGGGCGCAGTCACGTCACGCGCACGACTGCGCTGCTGAAAGGGCCCCCCTGCGGGGTCTAAATAGAGAGATGAAGACCACGCTGTTAATGGGCGTGTGGCAACTTCAATACCGCGTGGACATTGGCAATATAGACCCATTGAGCAATGCAGTCTTCATCACTTAGAGCCCACTGTGGCCCTTTTGGCCACACAGTACTCAAACGCAGCACGACCGGGTCACAACCATGACGCGACATGTGGTCATACCCTATGAGGTCAAAATGGAGAATGTTCTTATGAAGTGGCTCTCATCACTGTTGGTATGGAAATGTACAGGAGCATTGAGAACAGGGATGGTTCCTCTTTGAAACTGGTCATTTTTTATGCCTACAAACTTCACGTGTATCTTCCCAAAGAGCTATACTGTGTGCATCATAGGGGTCCATTCACAGGATCCGCAAAACACGGACACCGGCAATTTACGGACCGCACATCGCTAGCACTATAATAGAAAACGCCTTTTCTTGTCCGCAATTGCGGACAAGAATAGGATATGTTCTATTTTTTTCAGGAACGGAATTTGCGGATGCGGAATACGGACAGCATATAGTGTCCGTTTCAGCCCCATTGGGCTCATGCACATGATCGTTGTTGTTTTGCGGTCCATTTTTCACGGATCCGCTGTTTAGTATCTGAGTTTTTTTCCTCTGATTTAATTCCTCTTCCGTTCCGTTATTGCACAAAACATATCCGTATGGTTTCCCTATTTGATCCGTTTTTGTGGATCGGAAACGGAAACAGTAACTTATTAATCACCAAAGACATGGTAAATATGGATGACATACGGATGTGTTCCTTATGCGTTCCATATTTGCAGACAATATGGGTCCATTCATACGTCCACAATTCTGTTCCGCATTTTGCGGAACGTAATTGCGGATCCACACTTCCAGGTCCGCAATCGCGTTCCTGAAAAAAATAGAACATGTCCTATTCTTCACCGCAATTGCGGACAAGAAAAGGCATTTTCTATATAGTGCCGGCGATGTGCGGTCCGCAAATTGTGGAACGCACATCGCCGATGTCCATGTTTTGCGGATCTGTAAAACACACACGGACATGTGAATGGACCCTTATAGGACATGCACTACTTTTTTATTAAACGGCCATGCGGGGAAACGTAAATGGAATGCACATGGAGTAACTTCCGTATTTTCTACAGCCCCGTTGAAGTGAATGGTTCCGCATACGGGCCGCACAAAAAACAGAACGGAAGAGAAAAGAAAATACGTTCGTGTGCATGAGCCCTAAGGCCTCATGCACATGGCCGTTGTTGTGGTCCGCGTCCGAGCAGCATATTTTGCGGCTCGGGCGCGGACCCATTCACTTCAATGGAGCTGCAAAAGATGCGGACAGCACTCCGTGTGCTGTCCGCATCTGTTGCTCCGTTCCGTACCCCCGTTTTGTTCGTTTTGCGGACAAGGATAGGCATTTCTACAATGGGCCGCGTTCCGTTCTGCAAATTGTGGAGCGGAGCGGCTTCCGTGTTTTGCGGATCCGCAGTTTGCGGACCGCAAAGCACCAACGGTCGTGTGAATGAGGCCTAAGACTGTTGAAGATGGAACAGTGTTGCAGTGGAGACCAAGAGCCAAGAATTAGTCCTAAACTTTTTGATATTTTGAGCGGACTTTTAGCTGGATAATGACTGAATGAGAACCGACTGCGAACCTGGTCAAAAACACAAGACAGAGTTGGTTTTGAGCATCTTAGATTCTACTTTGGGAATTACTCCAAGATGTCGGAGACCAGGTACAAGTCCTGTATCTGGCCGATTACTGGTAGAGTGCCTTGAACCTATGAATGAGGCTTGAGCTGCCAGTCTTCTGCAGTAAAAACCATCATACAGATGTGTCCTTCATTACCTTTCCTGTTGGCTCGAGATATCCCATGATGAGTGTCACAAGAGGAGCCGCTTGACAAAAGAAAAAACTTTTTGCATTACTCGCAACATCTGACAGGGCAATACAGAAGTTTTTATTCCAGAGCTCCAGATATCTCGCCCCAAAAGGAAATATGATGGTTACATCTGTATATAGGCTACAATATATGATGCTTGTTTCTGTCTGGAGCTCCTAATACTTCAAGTGACTGATATATGCACTGGAGTGGAGCAATCATTTCAGAGAAGTAGCTGCGAGGCTTATAAGGAAAATAGACTTAACGGGGTTGGCCTGTCTCAGACATGGTCATGTCATATCGCTAGGAAATGCTATCAGTGTCCTATAGGTGCTGATCCCACCTTTGGGACCTTGTCCTATCTCCAGAACGGGCCCCTGCAAAGTGAACTGAGAAGAGCTGTGTAAGCGCTGCCACCCTCCATTCACCGCTATGCTCTAGCTTGACTACTTCCGTTGGTCCCATAGTGGTGAACGGAGCCGTGGCTGCACTTGCACAGCGCGCCGAAAACAGCTGATCTGGTTTGCTTGGCTATTTTCGGAACTCCCAAAGCGATGAATGGAGAGCAAGCCATGCATGCGCAGTGCGCTCTACTTCACTTTGGGGGCCCCGTCGTGGAGATAGGAGGTGGGAACTACACTTATTTGACATAGACATTGATGGCAAATAACTGAGATGGACCAAACTAAATATGAAGGGGGGGGGGGGATTAAACTTTAAGATCTTCTAAACTGTTCGTTCCTGGGAAAAGCCATGTGACAATTTCCATAGCGTCTTGTGGACAATATGAGGAGTAGCATTGTAAGAGCAGAAGGTATCCGTGTTGGAACCGCTCAAGACCAGACACAGATGACTGAGCATACATGACCAATTTACGACAGATAATTACAAGGACATTTTTTCGTAGCAGTGACTGCTCCTTGGACACCAAATGTGTTTCTGACTGAAATGGTTAACACAGTGAGGAAGGATTTGCTCTGAGATTAAAGTACAGGAGGAGCGTGAGGACAATTTCGTGCTCAATTACGATAAGTTAAAATACGGAGGAGTTTTGTTGTTATGAGGGATGACCCAGACCTAGGAATATATATCCACAGTGGAAGCCGTAGACAAAGACCCTACAAAGGCTTCACCGGTGACTCGAGGGTCCATTGCATGGGTGTAGCTATAGGGGGTGCAGAGGTAGCAGTTGCTACCGGGCCCAGGAGCCTGAGGGGCCCAAAGAAACCTTGTGCCGCATAAGAAGACACACAAAGAACTAAGACAAGAGGGCCCAAGCTGAACTCTTGCACCAGGGCCCATGAGCCGTT
This sequence comes from Bufotes viridis, assembly GCA_033119425.1. Lineage (NCBI taxonomy): Eukaryota > Metazoa > Chordata > Amphibia > Anura > Bufonidae > Bufotes > Bufotes viridis. Next base: position 25,425,437 of record CM065597.1, read on the forward strand.
AGCTACAACCCTGGTCCATTGCTAGAAGTTTTTCCAGTAAAAACTGCATCTAAAAGGCCTGTAGTATATAGTTGTTTAATTTCGTCCACTAGAGGTTACCTGAACCTGTCACGATGTGAGATATGATAAACTACAGCGATGGGGTACCCTACAGTAAGCGGAGCACCCATATCTGGGAGCAGTCACCTCAAAGGGACCTCCTTAATAATATAAAATGTACAGTATATAGATTTTACATCTAAAGCAGGATACTTCTATATGGCCTAGCTCACTTCTTGGGCTACAAAACAAATCACATTTATATTACGAGTGTCTTTGAAGACTTTATGTGGGTCAGAGTTCAGCTTCTTTTTTGTCAGCAGCTGCCCGTTCCGCAGCCAGCTGTCAACCAGAAAGGAACAAAACAGTGGAGAAACCACCTGGCCGAGTCCATGTCGCTGCCTCCAGGCATTGAAGTGGGACGTTACTTGAAGCATCACAATACCCAACAGCTGTACTGTTACTCACCGGCCACTTGAAGTGAAAGGGGACTCGTACGGGGCTGCTGGCTGCTATGGCCCCTGGATCCACAGCCATCAAGTCGCTCAGGGCTGTTCCAAACGTGCAAGGTGGATCTGGAGACACTACGGGCTGGGCATGCTTAAGACACACTCGGAAGAAGATGTGACAGGAACGGCCAGCGAGACACACACTTCGAGGACTGCTAAAGGAGTGGACCTTCAGTTCGAACACTCCGGCCGCCTCCGCCTGGGGAAAATAGAGACATAGAAATAGGGCCATGGAGTAGTCACAGAACAAGCTCACAAAAAGATCTCTTGGTTCTTCTAGAAGATAGACAGCAAAAAAAAAAAGGACCAAATCGTCGAAACTATTGCCCATATCTTACTAATATCACCACCTTTGTACAATAATGGTAGGAAAATATAATACTATAGGTCACAGAAAACATGGACCGCTAATATTAGAGTCTTTTACAAGAAGGATGGATGATGGGGGCAGTATGAACAAGTCAGAGAATACTAAAAAATAGCTGAACGCACCTAGAGAAGATATAACTAGGCACTACTGACCGGTCTTTACCACATTTTACGGAATAATACATAAAGTTGGTACGTACCATTGGCAGGCACAGTAGCACCACCAGGAGCATCGGAGTCTTTGCTGTCATGGTTTTGACTTTCACGTGTAAATCTCTTGAGATGAAGCCGAGGTAAACACCGTCTCACTAGGAGGTGGAATCAAAGACTTAGGAACACAAGGCAGATATCTTCTCAGATCACAATCTGGAGGAAAGTTTAGGGTACTTGAGTAAGCGTCAGGTATTACACAGCTGGTAGAGCTAGGTTCAGAGGTGTCCGAGCTGGTATTAGACCTGATGGGTATAGGCAGAAGTTTATATCAGGCTAGTAAAGTTTTTAGTCAGGCAGGCTTTTCTTGGTAAAGTCAGTAGGATCCTATCGGGCGGTGTCCTTCAGAAGTGATGGGTCCGGATCAGGCAGGCATCACTGATGGACGCACTCTCTATTGAATCCTGTGTGGTCTTTTGTCCTCAGAGCTTGTCTGCCGTGGCTGTGACTAAAGTTCTTCTAAGTCAATCCCGGGCTTTATATAGCCTCCTGGTGTTACAAAGCCCCCTCCCTCACCCCTCTCTCCAAATTCACCCCCCCCCCCCCTTTCCTCCTCCTCCAGCATCCTTTCCTCCTCACATCACACTTTCTTTGATCAGCTTTCCGAAAACCATGAAGAAAACAAATTAAAGTCTTATCCTAAACATCAGGAGCAATGACTTCACTGGATCTCAGGCCCTGAGGCTGTGTATTGATCGAAGATCCAAGTTTGGACCAAATCTAAGAATGGGTCCGTCCTACTACACAGCGCTCCCATGTTACTCAGCTTGTAATGCGGTATACATACGGTAGTATTGTCCAAAAGTGCAAGAAAGATGTGTAGATTGTGAAACGTGAAAGCCCCCAGTCCTATCTTATTATCGGGAGAGGATTCTTGGAAGATCCTACATACCACCATAACTGAAACAATGGGAGTGATGTCCCAAAAGGGACATTTTTCACCTCCTAGTACATGTGGAGTTACTCGGGGAGATCGGTGCACCCCTTTATTAGCCAGCGTTGAAGAATTCCTACAAAAAGTGGACTTCCATGCATTATATGAAAGGCTCACCTCCAGTTTCGCCTCTGTTCATGGTTTTCATCATAAGGGTCCATTCACATGAATTGCGGATCCGGAAAACAGCCATATGCATCCTGCACATTCTGCCCTATGTTAGAAATGCCTATTCTTGTCCGCAAAATGGACAAGAACGCGACATGTTATAAAAAATTTTTGCAGAGCTACAAAACGGACACACGGATGCGGACAGCATCTGATCTGCAAAAAATGCGGACTGAACGTACGGTCATGTGAATGGACCCGTAACAGAATCTGCATCACAGTTCCGGATCCGTAGCATGAGCGACACCAGCAGTGCCCATCGGGGGTCTGTCGGGTTTCGCCATGGTGTCCGTTTTGACAAAAAAAATAAAAATAATTGTGCAGCTTGGAAGCTCCTGACAACCTAAAACGCGGATGTGATCAGAGCCGTAGGTCATCAACCCATGGAACATAGAGTGCGGCAGAAAAACACGCCACAAATATTCCACGTAGGTAACCAGCAGCGGATGTCACCCACAGCATATATATCGAATGAGATTTCATAAAGTCACATCCACTCTGTTAGGGTACGTTCACACAACGACAATTGTCGCGCGACAAAATGTCGCACTTTTGTCGCGCGACAATTTTTATAATGGGAGTCTATGGTGTCGCAGTGCGACATGCGACATGCTGCGACTGCGACACGAAAGTCGGAGAAAATCCATTCAAGATGGGTTTTTCTGCGACTGTCGCGGGGCAGTCGCAGCATGTCGCATGTCGCAATGCGACACCATAGACTCCCATTATAAAAATTGTCGCGCGTCAATAGTGCGACAAAATGTCGCGCGACAAATGTTGCAGTGAAGTTGTGCCCTATTTGTCGCGCGACTTTTTGTCGCGCGACAATTGTCGTCGTGTGAACGTACCCTTAATGCTGCAGATTTCATGCCACCTCTGGGACCCTCTCCTATTTCCAGAATAGGATCCCCGAAGTGCAGGGAGGACAGCAGCGCATGCGCAGCCAACCTCTGTTCACTGCTATGAGAGTTAGGAAAACAAAAGCGAGCTCTGGCTTGGCTATTTTTGGCAGTCCCGTAATCAGTGCGCTCTCAATTCACCACTATGGGACTTCCGAAAATAACCGAACATGCTCACCCAGCTATCTCCTGAACTCCCAGAGCCGTGAACGGAGAGCATGCTGCGTATGCGCGATATGCGCCTCTTCACTTTGAGGCCTAATTTTCAGACAGGTGGGACCTGCACCTATCTGACACTGATTTCATATCCTAGTGCTTTGCCCCAGATGTGCCAATTGCCTTAAAGGGGATATCCTATCCAAAAAACCCCCCCCCCCCCATAAGCCGGGCCCCCAACGCTGAATATACTTACCCAGGTCCCCACTCCCTGCGTCGCTCCTGGTCTGCACCCCCGCTGCTGCTACTTCTCTGTGCGGGGATGAAAATATCCGGTGTCGGGGGGAGCAGCCAATGGCAGGCGGGGATGAGCCACTCTAGCATCATGGGTGACGCTAGGGAGGCTCCCCCTGACACCGGATGTTTTCATCCGCGCACGGAAAGAAGCGGCGGTGCGGGACCCAGGTAAGTATATTCAGCGTGGGAGGCCAGACATATGGGGGGGGGGGGGTTTAGGATTGGATAACCCCTTTAGGGCTGTTTTCACACTACCTTGCAATTACGAGGGAACCATGACCACTTTGGCATGTGTATTCTGGCAGACCCCATTGAATTTAATAGGGTCGATCACAATATTTTTTCCTTCAAGAATATTGCTGCCCACAGGAAAATCCCAAGGAGCCTGACAGATCCCAAAACGACAGTGTGAACAGAGCCTTCTGTCAGTAGGATCATGGTTCCCGGAATACGCTGCACTTTATATAAAACCTACGACCGATTTGAGATCGGCTCTCTCATTTCCGAAGCCGGGCATAGATCCAAAGCAGGAGTAATATATAAAATATAGGACGGGGGTATCGGGTAAAGCGGCCTATAGAATATCGCGTAACCCTGTCCGCCTTGTATTATCTATACGGCGTATGTCAGATACCATCCATAATACAGAAGGCCGGCACCTATCGCGTTACTTACACAATGGGCACACTTCCCCCTGACGTGTGTCACACTCACCTCCCCATTATGAAGGTGTGTGTGTCTGTTTGTTAATGAGGTGTGTGCATGGAAGGGGACTCTTTGTAATGGAGAGAACTTGTTATGGTTGGCTGGGGGTCTTTTGTTAGGCCCGGTGAATAGGATGAGAGGGGATGGGGGTGGGGGTGTCAGCTGTATGCTAATAGGAGGCACCTGTCCCTCTCACCCCAGCACACTTCTTGTGTCTCACCTCACTTTCTCCAGCATCCTGCTTCCTTCCTTCTGTCCCTTTGTCTTGGCCCTGGCCCCTCTTGCGTCCCCCTTTGTTCTCTTATCACAGGGTTCAGGACCCCCCTGAACATGAACTCCGCGCTCTGACCCCAGAGCTGCTGCTTCTGGTCACGAGTGCAACCCTCCCCGATCACCAACTGCACCCCTCAACCAGTCCGCACCTCTACGACACCCAAAAATCTTGGGGAGCCCCTTTTTTATATGGCACCGATCTATTGCACCCCAGTGTTGGGTGACGAAGAGCATTGCTGCATTTGTCCCATCCCAGCAAATCTATAGACGGAGCTCAGGCCAACTTCTGAATATGAATTACCCGGATGTGCGCCTGACGAGGGGGGGTAATTATATATCCATCTAGATCTGGCAAGAACCCCCTCCTTAATTTATTTGCATATTAATAGCTCATTATTCCTGCCCCACCCCCGTGTAATGAGATCTGCAGAGATGACATTATACAATGTTGTCTTCTGGTGGCAGACGATCTGATCGGCGTATCGGGGGGTTCTATACATAGGGGACCCCCAGCGGATAAAACCTGCACCCATTGAACTAGATGGGTGCTCACTATAAGACCAGGGTCCTCATGGCCACAAACGGGGGGTGCGCCTGGTGCAATATTACAGCCTATTAAGAGGCGTTAACGTTGCATGAGGGTGCAATCTTAATGCGCAGGAAGGCACAATTGATTCACATGAAATTACGAAGGTTTTGTCGTAAATTTACAGGTTGGTTTTCTTGCTGCACTGTCCAGAGTAAGGGCTCACGCACACAAACGTATTCTTTTATCCGTGTCCGTTTTTTTTTTTTTTGCAGGCCATATGTTGAACCATTCATTTCAATGGAGTCGCTAAAAAACGGAAATGACTCCATGGGCATTCCGTGTCCGCATGTCCATTCCACAAAAGGATAGAACATGTCCTATTCTTGTCCGTTTTGCGGACAAGGACAGGTGTTGTTACAATGGATCTGCAAAAAAAACGGATGCAACACGGATATCATCCGTTTTTTGGGGTTGTTTTTTGCAGATCCGTGTTTTGCGGACCGCAAAATACATACGGTCGTGTGCATGAGCCCTAAGTGTGTGAATTGGTGCAGTGAGACAGATCCAGTGTCTAAATGCATAGTTACCAGATACTCGCCCCTTTAAGGCTCCATCCATGCTTACGTCTCCGTGCCCAGGTAACGGTGACATCCAGGAGACCACGGACTTCTATGGAGGTGCGATGAACATGGATCAGCAGTGCACTCTCTTGCACTATTTTCACCACGGACGTCCTGGATGGTAGCATTACCAGCCCGATAGTTGCGGGCCCCTGCCAGGAAGAAAAGGTGGCGTAGAAGTGCTGACTCTTGCATGCACTTAAAGAGGGCCTCTAACCTCCTCTGACATGTCTGCTTTAGTAACTACTTGCATTCTCCCATGCAATAAAAATTCTGGAGCATCTATTCTTATGACTCTATGATGTGCCATTCCTCTATTATAACTGCTAGACGTTATGAATGAATTGCTAACAGTTCACAATAAGGGTCCAACTGGGTGTTACCAGTTGTGGTTGTCGCTCCACAGTCTGATACTGGCAGCACTGATTGGACTGTGCAGGGACAACCCCCCCACCTAAGCTAGTAACACCCATCTGGACCTTCACTCCAAGCTTCTAACAACTCTAGAGCATCTATTCTTCTTACTCTATGTTGTGCCATTTCTCTATTATTCCTCCTAGACATTTGCAGTGGAGGTCTACCAGTTGGGGCAGGATGTCCTTGCACAGTCTGACACTATCCAGTCAGTGCTGCCAGTGTCAAACTGTTCAGGGACACACCCCTAGCTGGTAACCCTCATCTGGACCTCCACTGCAGACTGCTACCAATTCATTCTTAACTTCTTGCAGGAGTAATAGAGGAATTGCACAACATAGAGTCATCAGAATTATTAAATGGTCCAGAATTAAGGTAGTTACTACAACAGATACTACGTCGGGAGGGGTTAGAGGTCCGCTTTAATTGCATGCAAGAGTCAGCACTTCTACACCACCCTGCCTTTCTGCTAGGGGCCCGCAACTGCTGACCTGGTAACGCTACCATCCAGTCAGCAAGACCCTGCACTGCTTTGAGGAAGGCGCCACTGGAAGCTGTGCACCAGACGACTACCCGTATAGACATGAATTAGGACGGAGCAAAGTGAAATGCCTCTTAAAGGGTTCCATCCTAGAATTCTGTTATAACGGAATTCAATAACGCCAATGAGAACCCGCCCTAACCTGGGCGATGGGCGACACGGAAACATAAGCATCTGTGCTGCCTAACAGATAGCAAATTCATGCATAACTTCAAGCAGGAATAATATAGGAATGGCACGGAATAGGAATAGAGGCTCCAGAATTGTTATTACATGGGGAGTGCATGAAGTGACTAAAACAGAGATGTCAGGAGAGGGGACGGGTGCTGTTTAAAGGGGCTTCCCATTAAAGTCAGGAGAGATGGGATTTTCCCAGCATGCATTCTTCCTGCAGATAGGACTGGGTACCCCTAATCCATAACTTTAAGGGATGATCCTTCATCGCATCTGAGGGGACCAAATTTTATGTTGACTTGCCTGTGGTGCCAAATTCTGTCTGATGATGAAAATGGCTTCCCGTGTGATATGGTGACTTATTGCCCATTCATGTAATAAGTGGAGGTGGGCAGTATATATATATAATGTAGTAAGTGGAGGAGGGCAGTATATATATATCATGTAATAAGTGAAGGTGGGCAGTATATATATATTATGTAGTAAGTGGAGGTGGGCAGTATATATATATATATATATATCAGGTAATAAGTGGAGGTGGGTAGTATAGATATATATATATAATGTAATAAGTGGAGGAGGGCAGTATAGATATATATCATGTAATAAGTGGAGGTGGGCAGTATATATATATATATCATGTAATAAGTGGTGGTGGGCAGTATAGATATATATATCATGTAATAAGTGGAGGTGGGCAGTGTATGTATATATATATGTATATATATATATCAGGTAATAAGTGGAGGTGGGCAGTGTATGTATAAATATATGTATATACCGTATATATCATGTAATAAGTGGAGGTGGGTAGTATAGATATATATATAATGTAATAAGTGGAGGTGGGCAGTATAGATATATATATCAGGTAATAAGTGGAGGTGGGCAGTGTATGTATATATATATATATATATATATCATGTAATAAGTGGAGGTGGGCAGTGTATGTATATATATATCATGTAATAAGTGGAGGTGGGCAGTACAGATATATATATCATGTAATAAGTGGAGGTGGGCAGTACAGATATATATATCATGTAATAAGTGGAGGTGGGCAGTGTATATATGTATATATCCTATAGTAGGTGCCCCCCTCCATGCAGCAGGAGGTCGGGTGCCGGGGGTGGTCGCCCTCTTTTGTCTGGCCCTGTGTGCCGGAGGAGGGGGTATTGATGTCCCCCGGCCACATGGCTGTTGCCGCAGCTCTGACACATGGCGGGGAGGGGGCAGATTGACAAACTGTTGTTCTTCTCCAGGCCCCATTGTGATGGTAATGACAGGGACGCGTGTCTCAGCTGCGGCCTCCTCCACCCGCCGCACAACAAAGGGCAGCGGCTCAGCGCCGGCATCTGGACCCGGGCGGCAGCAGGGCGCTCAGGTTACCCGGCAACACGTGCCCGCGGCCGCAGAGTCACAACACCCGGCAATGTGTCAGCGAGGGGAGAGGGCGTCACACTGATAGGAGAGGGGTGGTAAACAGATATCACTGAGGAGGGGGTATTATACAGATATCATCACTGAGGAGGGGGATATTATACAGATATCATCACTGAGCAGGGGATATTATACAGATATCATCACTGAGGAGGGGGATATTATACAGATATCACTGAGGAGCGGGATATTATACAGATATCATCACTGAGGAGGGGGATATTATACAGATATCATCACTGAGGAGGGGGATATTATACAGATATCATCACTGAGCAGGGGGATATTATACAGATATCATCACTGAGGAGGGGGATATTATACAGATATATATCACTGAGGAGGGGATATTATACAGATATCACTGAGGAGTAGGATATTATACAGATATAATCACTGAGGAGGGGATATTATACAGATATCACTGAGGAGGGGGATATTATACAGATATCACTGAGGAGAGGGATATTATACAGATATAATCACTGAGGAGGGGATATTATACAGATATATTCACTGAGGAGGGGGATATTATACAGATATCACTGAGGAGAGGGATATTATACAGATATAATCACTGAGGAGGGGGATATTATACAGATATCACTGAGGAGGGGGATATTATACAGATATCACTAAGGAGGGGATATTATACAGATATCACTGAGGACGGGGGTATTATACAGATATCATCACTGAGGAGGGGGATATTATACAGATATAATAACTGAGGAGGAGGATATTATACAGATATAATCACTGAGGAGGGGGATATTATACAGTCATCACTGAGGAGGGGGATATTATACAGATATAATCACTGAGGAGGGGGATATTATACAGATATAATCACTGAGGAGGGGATATTATACAGATATCACTGAGGAGGGGATATTATACAGATATAATCACTGAGGAGGGGATATTATACAGATATCACTGAGGAGGGGATATTATACAGATATAATCACTGAGGAGGGGATATTATACAGATATAATCACTGAGGAGGGGATATTATACAGATATAATCACTGAGGAGGGGATATTATACAGATATCATCACTGAGGAGGGGATATTATACAGATATCATCACTGAGGAGGGGATATTATACAGATATAATCACTGAGGAGGGATATTATACAGATATAATCACTGAGGAGAGGGGTGTTATACAGATATAATCACTGAGGAGGGGGATATTACACAGATATAATAACTGAGGAGGGGGATATTATACAGATATAATAACTGAGGAGGGGATATTATACAGATATAATCACTGAGGAGGGGGATATTATACAGATATCATCACTGAGCAGGGGATATTATACAGATATCACTGAGGAGGGGATATTATACAGATATCACTGAGGAGGGGGATATTATACAGATTTATCACTGAGGAGGGGGATATTATACAGATATCACTGAGGAGGGGGATATTATACAGATTTCATCACTGAGGAGGGGGATATTATACAGATATCACTGAGGAGGGGGATATTATACAGATATCACTGAGGAGGGGATATTATACAGATATAATCACTGAGGAGGGGGATATTATACAGATATATTCACTGAGGAGGGGGATATTATACAGATATATCACTGAGGAGGGGATATTATACAGATATATCACTGAGGAGGGGGATATTATACAGATATCATCACTGAGGAGGGGATATTATACAGATATCATCACTGAGGAGGGGATATTATACAGATATCACTGAGGAGGGATATTATACAGATATAATCACTGAGGAGGGATATTATACAGATATATTCACTGAGGAGGGGATATTATACAGATATATCACTGAGGAGGGGATATTATACAGATATATCACTGAGGAGGGGATATTATACAGATATAATCACTGAGGAGGGGATATTATACAGATATATTCACTGAGGAGGGATATTATACAGATATCACTGAGGAGGGGATATTATACAGATATAATCACTGAGGAGGGGATATTATACAGATATAATCACTGAGGAGGGGATATTATACAGATATAATCACTGAGGAGGGGATATTATACAGATATAATCACTGAGGAGGGGATATTATACAGATATCATCACTGAGGAGGGGATATTATACAGATATAATCACTGAGGAGGGGATATTATACAGATTATCACTGAGGAGGGGATATTATACAGATATAATCACTGAGGAGGGGATATTATACAGATATAATCACTGAGGAGGGGATATTATACAGATATCACTGAGGAGGGGATATTATACAGATATAATCACTGAGGAGGGGATATTATACAGATATCACTGAGGAGGGGATATTATACAGATATAATCACTGAGGAGGGGATATTATACAGATATAATCACTGAGGAGGGGATATTATACAGATATCACTGAGGAGGGGATATTATACAGATATAATCACTGAGGAGGGGATATTATACAGATATCACTGAGGAGGGGATATTATACAGATATAATCACTGAGGAGGGGATATTATACAGATATAATCACTGAGGAGGGGATATTATACAGAATATCACTGAGGAGGGGATATTATACAGATATCATCACTGAGGAGGGGATATTATACAGATATAATCACTGAGGAGGGGATATTATACAGATATAATCACTGAGGAGGAGGATATTATACAGATATAATCACTGAGGAGGGGATATTATACAGATATAATCACTGAGGAGGGGATATTATACAGATATAATCACTGAGGAGGGATATTATACAGATATAATCACTGAGGAGGGGATATTATACAGATATCACTGAGGAGGGGATATTATACAGATATCATCACTGAGGAGGGGATATTATACAGATATCATCACTGAGGAGGGGATATTATACAGATATCACTGAGGAGGGGATATTATACAGATATAATCACTGAGGAGGGGATATTATACAGATATAATCACTGAGGAGGGGATATTATACAGATATATCACTGAGGAGGGGATATTATACAGATATAATCACTGAGGAGGGGATATTATACAGATATAATCACTGAGGAGGGGATATTATACAGATATAATCACTGAGGAGGGGATATTATACAGATATCACTGAGGAGGGGATATTATACAGATATAATCACTGAGGAGGGGGATATTATACAGATATAATCACTGAGGAGGGGGATATTATACAGATATCATCACTGAGGAGGAGGATATTATACAGATATAATCACTGAGGAGGGGATATTATACAGATATCATCACTGAGGAGGGGATATTATACAGATATATCACTGAGGAGGGGATATTATACAGATATAATCACTGAGGAGGGGATATTATACAGATATAATCACTGAGGAGGGGATATTATACAGATATAATCACTGAGGAGGGGATATTATACAGATATCACTGAGGAGGGATATTATACAGATATAATCACTGAGGAGGGGATATTATACAGATATAATCACTGAGGAGGGGGATATTATACAGATATCACTGAGGAGGGGGATATTATACAGATATAATCACTGAGGAGGGGATATTATACAGTATATCACTGAGGAGGGGATATTATACAGATATAATCACTGAGGAGGGGATATTATACAGATATCACTGAGGAGGGGATATTATACAGATATCATCACTGAGGAGGGGATATTATACAGATATCATCACTGAGGAGGGGATATTATACAGATATAATCACTGAGGAGGGGGATATTATACAGATATATCACTGAGGAGGGGATATTATACAGATATAATCACTGAGGAGGGGATATTATACAGATATAATCACTGAGGAGGGGATATTATACAGATATCACTGAGGAGGGGATATTATACAGATATAATCACTGAGGAGGGGATATTATACAGATATCACTGAGGAGGGGATATTATACAGATATAATCACTGAGGAGGGGATATTATACAGATATCACTGAGGAGGGGATATTATACAGATATAATCACTGAGGAGGGATATTATACAGATATAATCACTGAGGAGGGGATATTATACAGATATCATCACTGAGGAGGGGATATTATACAGATATAATCACTGAGGAGGGGATATTATACAGATATAATCACTGAGGAGGGGATATTATACAGATATAATCACTGAGGAGGGGATATTATACAGATATAATCACTGAGGAGGGGATATTATACAGATATATCACTGAGGAGGGGATATTATACAGATATAATCACTGAGGAGGGGGATATTATACAGATATAATCACTGAGGAGGGGATATTATACAGATATAATCACTGAGGAGGGGGATATTATACAGATATCACTAAGGAGGGGATATTATACAGATATCACTGAGGAGGGGGATATTACACAGATATCACTGAGGAGGGGGGTATTATACAGATATAATCACTGAGGAGGGGGATATCATACAGATATCACTGAGGAGGGGATATTATACAGATATAATAACTGAGGAGGAGGATATTATACAGATATAATCACTGAGGAGGGGGATATTATACAGATATAATCACTGAGGAGAGGGGTGTTATACAGATATAATCACTGAGGAGGGGGATATTACACAGATATAATAACTGAGGAGGGGGATATTATACAGATATAATCACTGAGGAGGGGATATTATACAGATATAATCACTGAGGAGGGGATATTATACAGATATAATCACTGAGGAGGGGGATATTATACAGATATCACTGAGGAGGGGATATTATACAGATATAATCACTGAGGAGGGGATATTATACAGATATCACTGAGGAGGGGGATATTATACAGATATCACTGAGGAGGGATATTATACAGATATCATCACTGAGGAGGGGATATTATACAGATATCATCACTGAGGAGGGGATATTATACAGATATATCACTGAGGAGGGGATATTATACAGATATAATCACTGAGGAGGGGATATTATACAGATATAATCACTGAGGAGGGGATATTATACAGATATATCACTGAGGAGGGGATATTATACAGATATAATCACTGAGGAGGGGATATTATACAGATATAATCACTGAGGAGGGGATATTATACAGATATATCACTGAGGAGGGGATATTATACAGATATAATCACTGAGGAGGGGGATATTATACAGATATAATCACTGAGGAGGGGATATTATACAGATATAATCACTGAGGAGGGGATATTATACAGATATAATCACTGAGGAGGGGATATTATACAGATATATCACTGAGGAGGGGATATTATACAGATATAATCACTGAGGAGGGGATATTATACAGATATATCACTGAGGAGGGGATATTATACAGATATAATCACTGAGGAGGGGATATTATACAGATATAATCACTGAGGAGGGGATATTATACAGATATATCACTGAGGAGGGGATATTATACAGATATAATCACTGAGGAGGGGATATTATACAGATATAATCACTGAGGAGGGGATATTATACAGATATCATCACTGAGGAGGGGATATTATACAGATATAATCACTGAGGAGGGGATATTATACAGAATATCACTGAGGAGGGGATATTATACAGATATAATCACTGAGGAGGGGATATTATACAGATATAATCACTGAGGAGGGGATATTATACAGATATAATCACTGAGGAGGGATATTATACAGATATCACTGAGGAGGGGATATTATACAGATATAATCACTGAGGAGGGGATATTATACAGATATATCACTGAGGAGGGGATATTATACAGATATAATCACTGAGGAGGGGATATTATACAGATATAATCACTGAGGAGGGGATATTATACAGATATATCACTGAGGAGGGGATATTATACAGATATCATCACTGAGGAGGGGATATTATACAGATATCATCACTGAGGAGGGGGATATTATACAGATATCACTGAGGAGGGGGATATTATACAAATATAATCACTGAGGAGGGGGATATTATACAGATATAATCACTGAGGAGGGGGATATTATACAGATATCACTGAGGAGGGGGATATTATACAGATATAATCACTGAGGAGGGGGATATTATACAGACATCACTGAGGAGGGGGATATTATACAGATATATCACTGAGGAGGGGTATATTATACAGATATCACTGAGGAGGGGGATATTATACAGATATAATCACTGAGGAGGGGGATATTATACAGATATCACTGAGGAGGGGGATATTATACAGATATCACTGAGGGGGGGATATTATACAGACATCACTGAGGAGGGGAATATTATACAGACATCACTGAGGAGGGGGATATTATACAGACATCACTGAGGAGGGGGATATTATACAGACATCACTGAGGAGGGGGATATTATACAGACATTTAATATTGATCTGTATCTATCAATCTAATCAATACCCAATAATGAGAAGTGAAGACTTTTAGAAATGTATGATATGAAGGGAAGAGCAATCATTTCCCCTGGAGATAAGTGCGCGGACCCTTATGCGCGGACCCTTATACACAGACCCTTTACACAGACCCTTTGCGCGGACCCTTATGCGCAGACCCTTATGCGCGGACCCTTATGCGCGGACCATTATGCGCGGACCCTTCTACGCGGACCCTTATGCGCGGACACTTGGTTTCTCTTGATCATTTCTGAGATGTTTCTGCCGCCTGATTGGAGTCCCCTGTGGTAAAGGCACGTGACTGGGAAAGACTCTGTCCTGTCTGACGCCTCTTGCACCCGACCGTATGGCTTTTTCAGTATTTTGCGGTCCGTTTTTAATGGATCCGTTGTTCATTTTTTTGTTTCCGTTCCGTAGTTCCGCAAAAAATCTCCGTATGGTTTCTGTATGCGATCCGTTTTTTGCGGATTGCAACTGGAAACATAAAATTTGTAATCATTACTGTAATGTACAGTTATGCGTTTTAACAGTAAACACATGGGCAAAGTGGGCATGTATCCGCAAAAAACGGAAGACATACGGATGTGTTCCGTATTTTTTGCAGAACCATGGATCTGAATGGAGCCACGGATCGTTATTTGTGGGCAATAATAGGACAAGTTCCAACAAAACGGAAAAACGGAATGCATACGGAACCATCGGTGGCGTTGCTAGGGTCTGAAAACATCCGGGGCACATGCACACTACCATGCCCCTGTGGAACCACCCCCCACCCCAGGAAGCTGCGCCCCCATCGCCAAGGGGGGGGCCTTTACAGTAGTTATTAACCCCTTTCAGCAGTCCCCCTTCAGGTAATGGGGGACTGCTGAAAGGGGTTAAAAACTACTGTGAATGGCCTAGCCGTCTGGGCAACCCCACAGATCATCCCACCCTCTTGTACTTGTTTCGCTGATCCGCTACTTGTGGGCTGCGCGGGCATGAGTTCAGTCACTTCGGTGCACAATCCTGTCCTGCGGCACGTGACCTGTGACCTACAGCGGCGGGTCTCGCGGGATTACGTGCCACAAAGCGGGAGTGCGCACCAAAGTGACTGAACTCATGCCCGCGCAGCCCGCAGGTAGCGGGAAAAAAAGGGGGAGGGTGGGGAATAGCCAAATAAATAAATAAAATGCTACCAGGCCAGCATAACATTTGGGGCACTGGACAAAACATCCGGTCAATGTTTTGACCTAACAACGCCCCTGGGAACCATTGAAGTGAATGGTTCCACATACGGACCGCAAACAGAATCCGCAAAAACGGAACGGAAACTTAAAAAACGTTCATGTGCAAGAGGCCTAAGATCTGACATTGCATATCAAAGCAAAAACCAAGCTGGGAGGAGGAAAGAACTGCCTGTAGAGCTCAGAGACAGGATTGTGTGGAGGCGCAGATCTGGAGAAGGGGACAAACACTTTTCTGCTGCACTGAAAGTTCCCAAGAGCACAGTGACTCTTTTTAGAGATGGCTGCACCACCAAACTAATTGGGGGAGAGGAGCCTTGGTGAGAGAGGTGACCAAGAACCCGAAGGACACTCTGGCTGAGCTCTAAAGATCCTGTGTGCAGATGGGAGAAACTTCCGGAAGGTCAACCATCACTGCAGCCTCCGCCAATCTGGGCTGTATGGCAGGGTGGCCAGAAAGAAGTCTCTCCTCAGTAACAGACACATGAAAGTCCACCTGGAGTTTGCGAAATTGCACTTAAAGGACTGTCAGACTGTGAGAAACAAGATTCTCTGGTCTGATGGAACCAAGACGGAATTTTTTGTACTCAATTGTAAGCATCATGTATGGAGAAAAACGGACACCGCTCATGACCTGCCCAGTACCATCCCTATAGGGAATCATGGTGGTGGCTAGCGATGAGCGAATTTCCGCTTATGAAATTCGTTCACGCTTCGTTTGGTGGTAAAAGGTGAATTGCGTTATGGATTTCGTTACCAGGACTGAATGCATAACGGAATCGGGACAGATCCAATTTGCAGCCCACAGACTTCTATTATGGCGGAATGAATAAAGGCATTCCGTCATAGAATTGCGTTATGGTCCGTGGTAACGGAATCCATAACGCAATTCGCCTTTTACCACCAAACGAAGCGTGAACGAATTTCATAAGCGGAAATTGGCTCATCTCTAGTGGTGGCAGCGTGCTGGAGAGACTGGTCGGGGATGAGGGAAAGCTGAATGGAGCAAAGTACAGAGACATGGGCGTAGTTATAGGGGGTGCAGAGGTAGCAGTCGCTACCGGGCCCAGGAGCCTGAGGGGGCCCAAAGACCCTTGTGCCGCATAAGAAGACACACAAAGCACTGAGGGAAGGGGGCCCAAGCTGAATTCTTGCACCAGGGCCCATGAGCTGTTAGCTACGCCCCTGTACAGAGATATTCAGAATGAAAACCTGACCCAGACGGCTCGGGACCTCAGACTGGGCTGAGATGTCACCTTCCAACAAGACTATGGCCCTCAGCCAAGACAACACAGGAGCGGCTTAGAGACAACTCTGTGAACGTCCTTGAGGGGCCCCGACAGAGGCCTAACTTTAACCTAATCAAACGTCTCTAGGGAGACCTGAAAATAGTCATCTCCCAATTAACAGAGCTGAAATGGATCTGCAGAGAAGAATGGCAGAAAATGCCCAAATCCAGGGGAGCGAACCTTGTGGCATCATCCCCAAGAAGACTGGCGGCTGCAATCACTGCCAAAGGGGCTTCAACTGAGTCCTGAGTAAAGGCTCTGGTCTGAATAATTATGTCAATGTGAGGTTTTCGATGTTTCCTTAAATTAATAAATTCAGTAATTTATCGACACATTCTGTTTTCACTTTCTCATGATCTGTCCCATCCGTATATCTGTTACTATCTATCTCATTTATATGTCTGTCTCTTCACTCACGTTCCCATTTGCCAGTAGTGTAGGGGATAACACTTCACATCCTGGGATGGTTGTCACTGCAGGGGATTGGTGCTGCTGAGGTGTCAGATATCACGCGGTCCCTTACTGCTGAGTGCACACTTCACACCCGGACACACTGCAGAGTGCCAATGAATGGAGGAATTAACATTTTGTCATAGTGACAACATACTGACTGTGGGCTAATTAAGGGGGACACTGTTCATGGGTCATACTCCCTGTGGGCTAATTATCGGGGGGCACTGTTCATGGGTCATACTGACTGTGGGCTAATTATCGGGGGCACTGTTCATGGGTCATACTGACTGTGGGCTAATTATCGGGGGGCACTGTTCATGGATTATACTCCCTGTGGGCTAATTATCGGGGGGCACTGTTCATGGGTCATACTCCCTGTGGGCTAATTATGTGGGGCACTGTTCATGGGTCATACTGACTGTGGGCCAATTATCGGGGGCACTGTTCATGGGTCATACTGACTGTGGGCCAATTATCGGGGGCACTGTTCATGGGTCATACTGACTGTGGGCTAATTATCAGGGGGCACTGTTCATGGATTATACTGACTGTGGGCTAATTATCAAGGGGCATTGTTCATGGGTCATACTGACTGTGGGCTAATTATCGAGGGGCACTGTTCATGGGTCATACTGACTGTGGGCCAATTATCAGGGGTACTGGTCATGGGTCATACTGATTGTGGGCCAATTATCAGGGGCACTGTTCATGGGTCATACTGACTGTGGGCTAATTATCGGGGGGCACTGTTCATGGGTCATACTGACTGTGGGCTAATTGTCGGGGGGCACTGTTCATGGGTCATACTGACAGTGGGCTAATTATCAGAGGCACTGGTCATGGGTCATACTGACTGTGGGCTAATTATCGGGGGGCACTGATCAGGGATCATACTGACTGTGGGCTAATTATCGGGGGCACTGTTCATGGGTCATACTGACTGGGATAATTATCAGGGGCACTGTTCATGGGTCATACTGACTGTGGGCTAATTGTCGGGGGGCACTGGTCATGGGTCATACTCCCTGTGGGGTCATTATCGGGGGGCACTGGTCATGGTTCATACATACTGTGGGATAATAATCGGGGTACTGGTCATGGGTGATACTGACTGTGGGCCAATTATCGGGGGGCACTGGTCATGGGTCATACTGACTGTGGGCCAATTATCGGGGGCACTGGTCATGGGTCATACTGACTGTGAGCCAATTATCGGGGGCACTGGTCATGGGTCATACTGACTGTGGGCCAATTATCAGGGGCACTGGTCATGGGTCATACTGACTGTGGGCCAATTATCGGGGGCACTGGTCATGGGTCATACTGACTCTGGGCGTATTATCGGGGGCACTGGTCATGGGTCATACTGACTGTGGGCCAATTATCGGGGGCACTGGTCATGGGTCATACTGACTGTGGGCCAATTATCGGGGGCACTGGTCATGGGTCATACTGACTGTGGGCCAATTATCAGGGGTACTGGTCATGGGTCATACTGACTCGGCTAGTTATCTAGGGCACTGGTCATAGGTTATACTGACTCTGGGCATATTATCAGGGGGCACTGGTCATAGGTTATACTGACTCTGGGCGTATTATCAGGGGGCACTGGTCATAGGTTATACTGACTCTGGGCGTATTATCAGGGGGCACTGGTCATGGGTCATACTGACTCTAGGCATATTATCGGGGGGCACTGGTCATGGGTCATACTGACTCTGGGCGTATTATCGGGGGGCACTGGTCATGGGTCATACTGACTCTGGGCGTATTATCGGGGGGCACTGGTCATGGGTCATACTGACTCTGGGCGTATTATCGGGGGGCACTGGTCATGGGTGATGGGGTGGGAGAGCCGACATATATGATTGTCTGGCAGTTCTCATTCTAAAAGTCACCCTGTGCTTTGCGAAGCCCTATTAGGTTATTTAAAGGCCATAGTTCCGGTGACCCAAAGTGGAGAGACACAGAAGAGAGGGAGCACTTTGTTCTCATCGGGACATCTTATAACGCCAAAGTGTAGCTGAGGGGGTTGGCAGGGCATGTGCCCTGGAGGGTAGGGTGCCACTTTGGCTTGGCCAGGGTACTTAGGTAAAGGGATAGGGCAGAAACTGAATCTATGCATCAGATAAAGAGAAAAGTCTGGTTATCCTGTTAACAGTAGATCTGAATCCTGTCCCCCCCAATCCCACCCCATTATCAGGTAAAAAAGGGGGCGTTCAAACCTTACAACCCCCTACATTGTCGGCTGTTCCCTCTGAACACAGCACATAATGAGTATGGGGGCTTTGAGAGAAAAGCTGTGCAGATACATACACAGAGATATCGGATGGATGATAGATAAGGTAGATAGATACGAATAATAATAGATAAATAGATTAGATACATAGAAAGGATATATATATGAGATAGACAATTAGATATGAGAGATAGATAGATAGATAGATAGACAGATAGATAGATAGATAGATAGACAATAGATAGATAAGGTAGATAGATGATAGACAAATAGATAGATAGATAGATAGATAGACAGATATGAGAGGTAGATGATAGATAGATAGATAGATAGATAGATAGATAGATAGATAGATATGAGATAGATAGATAGATAGATAGATAGATAGATATGAGAGAGATAGATAGACAGATAGATACAAATAATAATAGATAAATAGATTAGATACATAGAAAGGATATATATAGATGATAGATAGATAGATAGATAGATAGATAGATAGATAGATAATGAGAGGTAGATAGATAGATAGATAGATATTAGATAGATAGATAATAGATAGAAAGATAGACAGATATGAGATAGATAGATACGAATAATAATAGATAAATAGATTAGATACATAGAAAGGATATATATATATATGATAGATAGATAGATAGTAGGGGTAGGTGGATACATTGGATACATAATGACACACAGTTGTTATAATTGCAGTATTTGACCCTCCATGTTACTGCCCCCTTCTCAGTCCTTACACCCCTGGACCTTCCCTGCAGCCTCCATAGATAACTGCCCACATGTTGGCTGTCTCCGGGGACGTGGCCTCTCTCTCTATGTCACGCCTGAAACAGAGGGAGTTTAGTCCAGCTGTCACACTGACCCTCAGCCCTGCATCAATAGAGGGACAGCTGTTACCACTGACTCCCAAATTTATTCTGACCACAGAGACCTATAAACCACCGTCCTCACATTCAGCTCCTTTTTTTCTTCTTTTCTTCTCTTTTAAGTCTTTTTTTTTTTTAACTAATTACATGAAGGAGAGCACAGCAGCTGGAGAGGAATCACCTAGGACTAACGGAGAAAACATCTACAGCGATCTACAACGCGATATATTCAGTGACATTTATTCATTCCAACAAGTATTTTCATTATTTTAGACAATTATTGTAGATATCGACACTCAATATAAGGTCAGGTTTTATTTTTTCCTTATAAATGTATTGGTCATTTCCTTTGTATAAAATTAAATAAAACATTTTTTTTTTTAAAGTTTGAACACTGGAAGCGGTCAGAGAAGATTTCTACTAGTCCTGAGCCCGACCATCAAATGTTATGGGGGTGCCCGCCTCTCCTCCATGGGCAGATATCAGGGGAAAGACTGATCGGGCAGTAGTATTTCAACATGCCCAATAGTTTTGTTTCCAAGGGAGGCATCCGGCAGTGACTTAGGCTACATTCACACAACTGTGTGTCTTTTGCGGTCCGCAAAAAATACGGATGACAGCCTTTTGGCATCCGTTTTTTTTTTTGCAGATCCGTTGTAACAATGCTTATCCTTGTCCGCAAAACGAACAAGAATAGGAAATAAGCTATATTTTTTGCGTTCCTTTTTTGTTTGTTTTTTGCAGACCATATGCTGAACCATTCACTTCAATGGGGCATAAATAAAAAATGGAAATGACTCCGTGTGCGTTCCATGCCCGTTCCGCAAAAGAATTGAACATGTCCTATTATTGCCCAGATAGGACTGTTCCGTTCCACAAAATGCACAATGGACACACCCAGTATCCGTGTTTAGTGGATCTTCAATTTGCAGGCCGCAAAACACCAGCTTAACACACGCCCGCACTATGGTTCCGTATAACCTCTGAGCTGAGCACCCATATGAGGCGTCTGGGTCCGTACTGTATCGCCACACGCTTCCAGAAATGATCAAATGCTCCATTAGACACCATATTACAGGCACGGAATACCTCTGTAAGGCCTAATTCACACGTCCGCAAAATGGATCCGCATCCCATCCGCAATTTTGCGGAAGGGTTGCAGACCCATTCATTTCATAGGGGCAGGAATGGATGTGAACAGCACACTATGTGATTTCCGCATCCGTGTTTCCGTTTCCGCAAAAAAATAGAACATGTCCTATTCTTGTCCGCAATTGCGGACAAGAAAAGGCATTCTCTATATAGTGCCAGCAATGTGCGGTCCGCAAAATGCGGAATGCACATTGCAGCCGACCGTGTTTTGCGGATCCGTGTTTCCGCAAAACACACTACGGACGTGTGAATAAGGCCTTAGGCTACTTTCACACCCGTGTTGTTAATTCCGGTACGTTGCACGGGTGAATAAAGGATCCCACGTTATCACCATATCGGAAGTGCTGCGGTTTTTCTTTTTCTATACGAACTCAGCCTTGGTCGCATAATACCGCTGGCACTCCGCCATCCCAAAGGAGTGCTGCTCTGAACTGTATTCCTTATAACAGGGATCAGCAACCTCCGGCACTCCAGCTGTTGTGAAACTACGACTCCCAGCATGCTCCATTCACTTCTTTGGGAGTTCTGAGAACAGCC
This sequence comes from Bufotes viridis, assembly GCA_033119425.1. Classification (NCBI taxonomy): domain Eukaryota; kingdom Metazoa; phylum Chordata; class Amphibia; order Anura; family Bufonidae; genus Bufotes; species Bufotes viridis. The sequence goes on from CM065597.1 coordinate 25,447,873, forward strand.
AAGGAGGTGTGCATGCTGGGAGTCGTAGTTTCACCACAGCTGGAGTGCCGAGGTTGCTGATCCCTGCCCTATAGGTATATATATAGCCAGCGGGCCCCCTTTCTAAATTCTAAAAAGTTCATAATGCAGGGTGCCCCCTAGAATGGAGTGGGCATACATAAAAAAAAATACTTACCTCTGTTCTGTTCCGCTCCGTCTCTGCTTGCGCAACCAGTTGCGAACACATCCCGTCATACCCTCTGCTGCGCTCACGTCATCCCGCGAGACCCATGAACTCCAGCACCAGGTCTCGCCGACATGACATAAGGACATAATAACGTGGCGAAGGAGAGGGTATGGGGATATGCGCAGCCGCACTAGCTTTTATAATGCAAAGCTGAGGGGACTGGCTGGCATTAGCCATTGACTTACATTGTTTTCAGTGCCGGATCCGTTTTTTTTCCTGTTCTCATGAGCGACACAAACCCGGAGCTTGCAGCGGTTTTGTGTCCGGTTGCAAAACAGAACGCTGATGGAACGGAAGAAATCCTGAATGGATCTCTTTCCATTCAGAATGCCTGAGGACTAAACGGGGACGTTTTTTTCTGGTATTGAGATCCTCTGCCGGATCTTAATACCAGAAAACAACAACGCAAGTGTGAAACAGGCCTAACATGGCGCCATATGGCAGCACACAGACCTGGGTGGAAACCCGCCGACGTTAGGTTAAACCATTTTCCTATATTTTTTTTAATTGATGGAAATGGCTGGATAATGGGATTCCTTTCATCCTTACGTTCAGTTCCCTCGGATTCTGGTGGGAGCCACGTCCCTACTAATGATTAATCCAGACCTGACGTCCACGGCTCCCTCGTACCCTATGTGGATCACTTTGTAGGGTTAATGCCCCACATCCCACTATAAATCTTCACCCCTCCTCCTATTGCTCCTTCTCTTGGATTTTATATGCAAAAAATTTCCCCTTGATGAGCATTATTTCAAAAATACCAACAAAAAACCCCAGCAAATATAAAAATATAATAGTGTAAGAGCACAAACCAACGTATGGCGGCTTTAACGTCGTTATGCAAATAGCACAGATGGTTTATACCCTGGAGCAATTCATCAATCAATAGGATATTTACATAGGAGAGGATACGACAGGACCCGCTCTCCCAAAACAGAAAAATCTATTTACCAGAGCAGAAGTAGGAAACTACAATACATCTAAAACAATGGCAATTATAATACTATGGTCTGTTCTAAAGGGCATCTGTCAGCAGGATCAACACTGGTAATCCAGCCATAAAGCCTGGTAGGGCTGACCCTGCTCATTAAAAACATACCTTTCTTCCCATGATCTGTTGCTGTGTTTAGGAGAAATATGTAAATGAGGACTTAAGTGCACTGAGGGTGTGTCCTAGCCACTCGGGGCACCTTTGCTACTCCGCTCTGCTTCCCAAGACGCCTGGCTTTGACAATGAAGTGAAGAATGCCCAGGGAAGCAGAGTGGATGTACTATGGTGCACCGAGTGCTTACGGCCCTCCCTTGGTGCACTTAAAAGCCCTAATTTGCCTATTCTTAAGGCCTCTTTCACATCAGCGATATGGATTGGCGCAGGATGCGTTCAGTCAAACTCGCACCATTTCGCTAGCAAGCTCAGTCAGTTTTCTCTGCATTTGCGTTCAGTGTTTCAGTGCGATGCGTTTGGATTGATTTTTCACGCCCGTGAAAAAAAAACTGAAGGTTTACAAACAACATTAGTGAAAAACCGCATTACACCCGGACTGTATCCAGGTTACATCTAAATACGATTTTCACTGAAGCCCCATTCACTTCTATGGGTCTAGGGCTGCGTGAAAAACGCTGAATATAGAACATGCAGCGATTCTCACACAGCGCACAAGTGATGCGTGAAAAACATCGCTCTTGTACACAGACCCATTGAAATAAATGGGTCAGAATTCAGTGCGGTTGCTATGCGTTTACTTCACGCATTGCATCCACATGGAAAACTCACTCTTGTGAATAGGGCCTTAAAACACTTGTTTCTCTGCAAATCAGCAAAGGATCGGGAGAATTTTTTTTTTTAGTCAGCAGGATCAACCCTACCAGGCATTATGACAAGTTGGGTTGATCCTGCATGCTGTGGTATTTGTCCTGTCGCCTCTCGGCATGTTTGCTGTGATGCGGCCGCAACTCCCGCCCAACGCCATTATAGTGAATGGGGCTGAGCCGGACGTTTGCAAGCGTTAGCACTAGGGATCAATGCCCCGACTCCGACTCCTCAGTTTTTGGTACTTCTGACTCCCTGACCCCGGCTTTTCTGTATTTAATATGTGAATGTGTTTTATACATTTCCCTAGTAGAATCCCATAGTCATGTCTAAAGGGATTCTGTCACCTGGAAAATCAATATTAAACCAGACATCGGTCCTTCCAGCTCCTCAGACCTTCTTCCCATAGGCGTCCTTCACACTTGGATCCGGCTTTCTATCTTCATAAAAATCCTCTTTTATCTTTATGCTAATGACCCTGAAGGTGCCCAAAGGGGCGTTATTTTCATTCAAAAAGTGCCCAGGAACGCCCTCCATCCAGAGCCCAGGAACGCCCTCCATCCAGAGCCCAGGAACGCCCTCCATCCAGAGCCCAGGAACGCCCTCCATCCAGAGCCCAGGAACGCCCTCCATCCACTGCCCAGGAACGCCCTCCATCCAGAGACCAGGAACGCCCTCCATCCACTGCCCAGGAACGCCCTTCATCCAGAGACCAGGAACGCCCTCCATCCACTGCCCAGGAACGCCCTCCATCCAGAGCCCAGGAACGCCCCCCATCAAGTGCCCAGGAACGCCCTCCATCCAGAGCCCAGGAACGCCCCCCATCAAGTGCCCAGGAACGCCCTCCATCCAGTGCCCAGGAACAACCCCCCCTCCCCCCCCCGACAGAGCCCAGGCCCGCCCTCTCTCCGCTCATAAAATATGTCCCCAGCATTGCGACTGCCCTCAAGCTCCGCCCCAACTGGCTGCGTCACTAGTAGCCGATAACCCCGCCCACTCCTTCCCTTTAGCTTCACTTCAGCTACTAGTGACATAGCCAGTGGGGGCGGAGCTTGACGGCAGTCGCAATGCTGGGGACATATTTTATGAGCGGAGAGGGGGGGGGGGGGTTGTTCCTGGGCACTGGATGGGGGGGCGTTCCTGGGCACTGGATGGGGGGGCGTTCCTGGGCACTGGATGGGGGGGCGTTCCTGGGCACTGGATGGGGGGGGCGTTCCTGAGCACTGGATGGAGGGCGTTCCTGGGCACTTTTTGAATGAAAATAACGCCCCTCTGGGCACCTTCAGGGTCATTAGCATAAAGATAAAAGAGGATTTTTATGAAGATAGAAAGCCGGATCCAAGTGTGAAGGACGCCTATGGGAAGAAGGTCTGAGGAGCTGGAAGGACCGATGTCTGGTTTAATATTGATTTTCCAGGTGACAGAATCCCTTTAAGCTAACAATCTGAGTTTACATATAGCCTCAGCTGAATGACAGCAGTATTTCACATGGTTTACAGCTTCAGTCTTGAACCATTGACTCTCCGTTCCCCTCACTTATTCAAGTGTCTCTAGTCCTGCAAAAAACATATTTACTGAATCCGTTATCAGTGAGAGGCGAGGTTAACCCTGTAACAGCGGAACACAACACAATGAAAGTAGTGGAAAGTAGAAGTATTGCTGCTCCTTAGGCTGCTTTCACACTGGCGTTTTGGATTCCGCTTGTGAGATCCGTTTCAGGGATCTCACAAATGGTCCAAAACGGATCAGTTCAGCCCCAATGCATTCTGAATGGATAAGGATCCGCTCAGAATGCATCAGTTCGGCTCCGTTCAGTCTCCATTCCGTTCTGGAGGCGGACACCAAAACGCAGCTTGCAGCGTTTTTGTGTCCGTCTGACGATGCGGAGCCGAACGGATCCGTTTTGACTTACAATGTAAGTCAATGGGGACGGATCCGTTTTGAATGACACAATATGGTGCATTTGAAAACGGATCCGTTCCCCATTGACTTTCAATGTAATTCAAAACGGTTCCCCGTTTTGACTTTGACAATTTTTTTTAAAGCTAATGCAAACGGTTCCGTTCTGAACGGATACAAACGTCTGCATTATAGGTGCGGATCCGTCTGTGCAAATAAACAGACGGATCAGCACCTAAAACCAGTGTGAAAGCACCCTTACCTGTGCGTTGCGTGCCATATAGTGAAGTATATAAAAAGCATGCTTCTTTACGGTCACTAACGTGTTCATTTTGCGGTAACGTGACGCACTGCATGCATTGGCCTTTATTCTTACAGTAGAGAAGTAATTAATTATAACTTTTTGTGAATTGGGACATTTAAACTTGCTTTTTTTTATTTCAATTTAAATTTAGTAGTTACTTCGGCTCATCGGAGCCAATACATTCTAATACTGATGATTCGCTCATCCCTAGCAGGGCTGTGGAGTCAGAGTCAAGGAGTCAAAGGCAATTTTGGGTACCTGGAGTCGGAGTCGGCAAAAATGAACCGACTCCGACTCCAGGTACCCAAAATTGCCTTCGACTCCTCGACTGACTCCACAGCCCTGCTAGGGATGAGCGAATCATCAGTATTAGAATGTATTGGCTCCGATGAGCCGAAGTTATTGCTTTGCGAAGTCTCACGAGACTTCGGGCAATAACTTCACAAATTAATATGTACTGTAAAAAACCATTTCCCAAACCCGGGTTCGGTTCCAAGGTACCGTTCCGTTCTAATACCGGAAAGCAAACCACAGCATGCTGCGGTTTGCTTTCCGTCCTGGGATGCGGAGCAAGATGGATCCAGCATGACCCACAATGCAAGTCAATGGGGACAGATCCGTTTTCTCTGATACAATCTGACACAATAAAAAACGGATCCGTCCCCCATTGACATTCAATGGAGTTCATGACTGATCCGTCTTGGCTATGTTAAAGATAATACAACCGGATCCGTTTATAACGGATACAGACGGTTGTATTATCAGTAACGGAAGCGTTTTTGCTGAACCCTGCCGGATCCAGTAAAAACGTTAGTGTGAAAGTAGCCTAACGCGGCTCCAAGCACAGTGGATTTTTCCACAACTCCCAGAGGAGGTAATGATCATGAAAGTCACACCTGACGTATTCTCTTCTACTTCTCAGCTGCAGAAGTACAGGCGTGTGCAGAGACTGGCGACTGGCTGTCGCAGACACGTGACACATCGCTGTCAAAGAATTGAGCACCAAGTAGATCAGACGGTCTAATACTGCACCAAGCCTATCAAGGTGGCTGATGCTGGATGACAAATCTGCCTGATGCACACGACTGTATGTATTTTGAGGCCCGAAAAAAAAAAAAAAGGGGATGACATCCGTATTTTTTGCGGATCCATTGTAACAATGCCTGTCCTTGTCCGCAAGAATAGGACATGTTCTGTTTTTTTTGTGGAACAGACATACGGAATGCACATGGAGTCATTTCCGTCTTTTTGCAGCCCCATTGAAATTCCCATTGAGTTCCACATATGGGCCGCAGAAAAAAAAGGAACGGAAGACAAAAAAATACATTTGTGTGCATGAGCCTTAGACTGTTTAGTCTAGGTCAGGGATGTGAAACTACAACCCTCAGCAAGCACACTTACATGGCTGTTCTTGTAACTCCCATTAAAGTGAAAAAAAGCGGATTCTGGGAGTCGTAGTCTCAGAACCGCTGGAGGTCGCTGATCCCTGGTCTAGGTTTATACCACCCACTAGTTGGCTTACTTTACACCAGAATTTTGCACACATTGGGGGAGATTTCTCAAAACTGGTGCAAAGAAAAACTGGCTTATTTGCAACCAGAGTGATTCTTTCATTCCCTAAAGGGGCTCTGAAGAATGAAAGGTGGACATGGATTGGTTGGTATGGGCACCTAAGCCAGTTCTCCTTTCCCGTTTGATAAATTTCCCCATAGTCTTAAAGGGGTTATCCAGTCATAGATCCTCAGTATAGGTCATCATTATTACATCAGCAGAGGTCCCTGTCCTGAAATCCCCGCCGGAGCTCTAGGGAGTGCAGCCAGCTCCCGACAGCTTTCCAAGCACAGCGCCGAACCTTGTATAGCGGCTGTGCTTGGTATTGCAGCTCATTGACTTCAATGGGACAGAGCTGCAACTAGGCCATGTGACCGATGTATGGTGATGTCACATGGCCTAGGTGCTCAGCTGATCGGTGAGGGTCCCTTGTGTTGGACCCCCGCCAATCTCATTTTGATGACCTATCCTGAGGACTCTCAGGAGCTACTCCGAGACCAGTGCATCTTGGTTTACTATGACCACCCAACAATCCAGAACATTTGTTAACCCATCACTTGTCATGCATAAGCAGTGAGCAATGTTTCTATCCAAATGACTGGCAAGTGAGGGACAATCGCATTATCAGGTATGTCATCATAGGACAGCAGCCACCAGTAGCTACAGGGCTGTACAACGCCACAGCTAGTGGGCGACGCGGCCACGTAGGCGGCACAGTGCTGCGTACAACACATGGGCACAGGATTGGAATAATGACCGTGACAGTCTACAAAAAGGTTTATTTATATATTCACACGATGCAAACACATGTCCAATGGAAAGACGACTACGTCCCCTCTATATATACACAGGGATGGCGGGGTCGCTTCATACTTGTCTGTCTTGTGTAGCCAAAAGGGGGCGCTGTTGAGGTCACTGTTGTTTAGAGCGATGCCAAAACCGTCCGGCGATGGAACTTAATGACATGGGCTGTCGTTTACTGAGCTGGGAAAGTTCTGCCAACCTCTGCTGCTCCTCCTGCGGGGAGAATAGAAAGTGATAGATATACAGTGTACGAGCTTTACTACAAGGCATAAGCCGACCGGCCACTACAGGCCAATCATATCTGCTGGGACTGAAGTGCTGCCCACAATACGCAGTATGTAATAGTCCCTCGGTCTGTGGGACAACCCCTTTAAATAAGTGCTGATCGCCCTGCACACAGTTGATCGGAGCAGACATACTGCCCAGCATCCGTAAGAGGACCCTAAAGCACGTCAGATACCTGGTGCCTGATGTCACAATGTCCTGGGGGCACGGTGGCAGGGGTGGATTGTCCATAGACCTTACAGGGACATTTTCCGGTGGGCCGATGCCTCAGGGGGTCGCCCAAGCTCTATTCTCTGCCGCTGACTGGGTACATAATGAGCTGTAAGAATCAGGTATTCATGAACCCGGCCAGCGACCACACATGCCATCCTGAATTCATCTGCTGAGGCCCACACCTCACCTCCTGCTCCATGGACAACTGGAGGAGGAGGACAGAAGACGGCAGCTGTGGCTTTTGGGGCATTATATGGTGCTGCACTGTGATATATGGTTCTGCTGGGATGGTATTTTGCACTATGGTATTGTTGACCCCGCCTACTTGTGTTGCCCCACCTTCTGTTAATTTGGACCCCCTACAAAATGGGGGCCACTTTTAATTTTTCTTTTTTCCGGGGCCACTTTAAGTTCCCAGTCCGCCCCTGCACAGGAGGTAGACCAGGCAAGTTGTGGCTGCGACCTCAGTGCTGGATTATTATCACGTCAACTAACCTTCTGAATCTCTAAGATTGGGTCGGCAACAGATGTCCAAATGATGCCCCCCTCTCTACTATCTTGTAGCTCATGGGTTAATCTGTACTGGTCGGCCCCTACAGTTATATACGTTTCCTCTAGCGTCAGACAGCCGACGATGCACCCCCTCGCATATACCATGGCCGCGCTGTACCTGCTCCAGCTGGCTCTGTCGGCGTTTAAAAGCTTCTAAGGGATCTTCCTCCAGGGAGTAATTCTCCAGGACGGTGCGGACATCGCTTACACCGCTCGTGGCAATGGCTGTGGGAGAGGGAAGAAATGATGGGGTTTATAGTGAACCAGTCACCTACACACTGGAGACATTGCGGTCACTACCAGAGGACATTGGCGTGAAACCGACCCGTCCACCTGAAGATGGCTGCATTCTGAAAGGAATGGACCCAAAACACAAAACCTCATGAAGAAATCACGGCCTGCTGTTTTTTGAACTCCCACAAACGTGAAGGGAGGGAGCCACATGGCGCGTGGAAGTGGAGACCCCGTTCTTGAGATATGTGAAATGTGAATATGACCTAACCTGTCCAGATGGTGTTTCCTGTGCCAAATTAAGATATGGAGTCAACCTCCATTTTGGCCGTGATAATGTAGTAGATTTCTGAGCTCATCCGCCCCCAGCAGTGAGATTACTTTGATATTTGAGGGTAACGCTTCTACAAAAGCCCCAATGCTCTTCCCCTTGTATAACTATGCAACAAGTCTCTGCACCATGGCGTCTTGTAGCACTTGTAGGCCTGGGTCTGAATCTGACCAGGGCCACCATCAATCTAGAACTTGCATGTTCTCCTTTGGTCCACACATGAAAAGGAGTAAACTGGACCTATTGTGTGTCTGTGGGCTGCGCGTGTGTGTACAGCACTGTGGAATATGTTAGTGCTTTATACATTGGGTTCAGCCGTCGACATAAAAGAGCAAGACTGGGGCACTACAATGTACATGACACGAGCCTACATCATTGCTGTCACTTCCTAGAAAGATTACGTTGGTACAACCACTCACTTTTCAGGAAGGTGGTGAGGTCGTAAAGCGCCCGGTCCTCAGAGTTTCCGTCCCAGGACTGTATGGCGAGGCCGTTGTACGGCTGCAGTTTAAATGCTTCTCTTTTGCAATCTACAATGACAACACGTGAGGGGTCCCTGTTCAGACACGAGATGTCCTGCAAGCAGAAACACAACAGGTCAGCAAGCACCGCTCTGCTTCTCGTCTTCAGCTCTATAACCTTCTGCTAATTCCCTCCTGGAATCTGTATGTGGTTCCTCTGCAGCCAGTCCTGTGACCTGGCACCGCATTACTTTCAGGGCCACCAGAGCTCCCACAATACAGCGGCGATCAGCAGGACAGGTTGTCAGTATATCAACGAATGATACAAGGTCGTTTTACCTTAACATGGTGTCCATCTGAGTACCGGGTGGCGTCACGAAAAAGCCGGTACGATACAAAGCCGTGAGGGTCCAAGCTGTCGATGAGGGGGAATGCAGTCTGGAAAACATAGCAAATTTTTCATAAACTGCTATATTAAATAAAATGTGCGCAGTTTTTGGACAAGACCGCACTAGTGGGGTGACAGGGTGTCGCCTCAGAGCTGGGGCCTCAAGTGATTGCCAGTTGCTCGAAAGAAGGGTCCACCGTGCTCATTTACATAAAACTCCTTATGGGAGCTTTGGGAAAGGGCTCATGCACACCACCGTTGTTGTTTTGCAGTCCGCTAATTGCGGATATGCAAAACACAGATACCGGCCGTGTGCATTCCGTATTTCACGAAACAGCCGGCCCATAATAGAACAGTCCTATCCATATCCGTAGTGCGGACATCATAGGACGTGTTCTATTTTTTTTGCGCACACGGAATGCACATGGAGTAATTTCCGTTTTTTTTTTTTTTGCTGACCTACTGAAGTCAATGGTTCCGCATGCGGGCCGCAAAACAAAAAAAAAAAACAATATGGAAAAAAAAATGTTCATGTGCATGAGCCCAAAGAAGAAGAACGAGAAAGACAGCAGACCACGGCTCACACTTACCATGCCAGTTTCAGAGGTAAATATAACAATCTCATACAGAGGTGCCAGCTGCTGGAACAAGTTGTCGATGCCGGCCCGCTTCTTGAACCTCCATCCTGTTTCTAACTGAGAGCAGAGAACATCAGAGGGTCACAAGGACGCACAACGCTGTTATAACGACCATGTCCGGTATTACATCTTTCACTTGTACTGTGCTGAGGTGTAATACCAGCTCATGAACTGGTGTGACACAGTTGTATAGCAGTGTATTATGTTTCTCAGTATTTAGCCTGTATTACATGAGGCGAGTGTCGGGCCTATCATCGCTCGTAGGAACGCTTGTTAGCGATGATCTGCCTGTAATACACTGCCGCTGATTACCCGATAAACGAGCAAACTCTCGTTCATCAGGTAACTGGAATCTTTCGGCAGGTTTAGAAAACAATTGTTTGCCAGCGGAAGATCGTGGTGTCTAATAACGATCTGTTGCTGGCAAACAATGATTGAGTAGGGGGACTAGTACTGTGGAGGAGATCACTGCATGTAATAGCAGCAGTCTCCTCCGCTGACGAGCAGGCAATCACTGGGTTGGAACGCTTTCTTTCCGACAATCGCCTGCCTGATCGCGTAATGTAATACAGCCCTTACACTGGTTCCAATACATGGAAAGACTTGGGGGCCGTTTTTAGTCTCCCAGCTGCCATGGCAATCAGTTGGCATTCTGCGATCATGTCATGGCAGCACTGATGGGCTTACATGGGAAGCCTCCTCTCGGTAGAAACAACACAGTCAGTATTACATGTGGCACCTCAGGGGTCCAACGGCCAGAAATTAAAGGGGGCTGTTCCGTTTGGACACTTGCTATATTAACAGGGTATGTCATAAACATCCGATAGGGGTGATGCCCAGAGGTGGGACCCACATCCATCTAAAAAAAGGGACCCTATCTTGCACCGCCGTGAATGGAGAGAAGTCCACGCATGCGCTGATCTCTCTATTCAGTTCTATGAAGCTCCTGAAAATAGCCAAGAACACTTACTTGGTTATTTCCGGAAGTCCCATAGAAGTGAATAGAGAGAGTTGCGCGTGTGCGGCGTCCTCTACATTCAAAGCATTTTATGACATGGCCTTGTTTTCTAGATAGGAGCAGATCATAGAGTTGAGACCCGCACCTATTGGACTGGGGATATGCCACAAATGTCTGGATGGGACAAAAGCTCCAACTGCGGAGAGCGGGCACAGCTCCTGAGCCCACGCCATTGTGACATTATATTATTGCGTGATGCAGGAACTCTCACCTCAGAGCAAAATTACAGCCTGGTGTGGGACATGCAGAGGACAACGGACCTGACAAGGTAACTGGTGGAGAAGACTTACCGACCACTCGGGATGCAGCAGGACATTTTTTAGCTCCAGGACCAGCGTGTATGGCGGCTGGTAATACGGCTCTTTCAATGGGTCTGGCAGCAATTTGGGGCTTGTGGGTTCTATGATCATCTATGAAATGGAAAGAACAAAAGACAGTCAGGGGTCAGCAACCTTTCCAGCACTACGGCAGCGTGCACACCTGCTTGCTTGCTTTCGGGACTCCCATGGAAGTGAATGGAGCATGCTGGGAGTTGTAGTTTCACAACAGCTGAAGTGTGTAAGCTTGCTAAGCCATGATACGGATGGGTAAAGTAATATGGCATGAGGGGGTACAGCAAGGGGTAACTTACCTGCCGATAGTCTTTAAAGTACTTGTACGTCCTTTTAACCTGTTGTAGAACTGGAGGATCTGTAAGAGGGATGATGACCGGTTAAAAGGGTTTGCATGGGATAACAAAAGCACGGCAGCTTCCAGAAGACGTCCCTGTCCATTGCCTGTATCTGGTAGTGCAGCGCAGTCACATTCAAGTGAACCATGCGCCATGTCTGGTAAAGAATCAAGGGGGTGCTAAGAGTCTGACCTCACCGATAGATATTAAAGGCCTATCTTAAAGAGCAGCCGTCAATATCAAAGTCCCAGAAAACCCCTTTAAAGGAGTTGTCCAGGAAAAGAAAAACATTGCTGCTTTCTTACTAAAAGGGCACCATACCTGTCCGCCCCCCTGAATGGAACAGAGTTGCTGTGGACAGGGGAAGAGCTGTTTTTGGAAGAATGCAGCCATGTTTTTTCTTATCCTAGACAACCTTTAGTCCTCATGCGCATGACCGTATTTTTGGTCTGTGTCCGATCTGCATTTTTTGCCGATCGCACACGGACTCATTCATTTCTACGGGTCCACGAATAAAAAGACAGTAGATGGATGTCATCCGCGTGCTGTCCGCCTGCAAATCATAGAACCGGTCCTATTTTGCGGACAAGAATAAGCTTTTTTTTTTTTTTTATTAAAGTGGGTCCCGTGAAAATTGTGGCATGCACACAACCCGCTTCCTTATTTTGCGGATCCGCAATTTGGGGACAGGCCTTCAGATTTGTGGTGGTGATGGGGCGTCCGACCTCTAGGACTGTATGAAGTAGCACTGAAATCCACGTCACTATGGCTCTGGTCAGCTTTCCCCGCAAGCCATAGTTTTACCCTATGATTCCTTGTACTCACCATTGTCAAACTCATCCGGGATCTGGAAAAGATAAGAGAGTCGTTAAAGGGCGACCAGGCAGACATCCACATATCATACAGAACAGAGACCGTCCGGGACCCTATAGTAGCGTAGAAATCGCACACACTTCACATTTATATGGACTTGCTAGTGTATGAATAATGAAGAACATGGCTGTAGCTTTGAATAGCTGGGGTTCAGGAGAAACGTCTGTAGGCAGTCTGTGTCGTTCACCCCACAGTATAGCCTTGCCTCGAAGGGCGACGCACATTTGGTCCTATAAACAACAGGCACAATTATGCAGAAGACCTGATGGCGGAAACAATGGAGAAGTGTGCTGCTAAACACACAGTAAACATCAAAGCCCAGAGACACCTAGGAGTGTGCCCGAATGGGGCGACAAGTGTGGCGGTCACAACAAGGTGATACCCTGTGCATATCAAAGGCCAGGAGAGGATGCCGAGGTGTCAACAGGAAGCCAGAGATTAAAGGGTGGGCGACAGACACCGACATACCTGCAGCATGTCCCAGACTGAGGACTGCTGTTCCCACACTGCCCAAACCCCTACAGAGACCTTACCCTTAAACTAGACCCTCTTCATGGCAAGTGGTGCGAAAAACGCCATCCTTATCTGCACATGGGAAAATGGCTGACAACTACTGCTTCTATACCAGTTGTCAGCTTTAATTAAACGGGTCGTCTCATCTCAGACATTGATGGCATGTCGCTAGGATATGCCACCAATGTCAGGGAGGTGCTGGTCCCACCTCTGGGACCCGCACCCATCTCTACAACGGCCTCTGAAAGTGAAGGAGAGAGGGCCGTGCAGGCGCTGTGAGCTCTCTATTCATTTCTATGGCAGTTCCAAATACAGCCAAGCGAGCAGTATTTTCCGAAGTCCCATAGATATTTAGGCGGAGTGCACCGTGAGCGAGCAGCCACCGCGCTATTCACTTCTATGGAGCTCGGCTATTTTAGAAATGAATGGAAGGTGGTCAGACATGCACGGCTGCTCTCTGCTCATTTTGGGGATTCTGTTCTGGAGATAGGTGCCGTCCCAGAGGGGGACCCACACCAAACTGACATTAGTGGCATATCCTAGACACAACCCCTTTAAGTGGTAAATCAGCCCAGTTAGTAAGGCTCCATCTGCGTTGTGCTGTCCGGTTTTGAGATCTGGTAGACGGTCTCAAAACCGCAGCACAGCGCTTCAGTTTTGTCCCCGTTCATTGTTAATGGGGACAAAACCGAACAAACCGGAACGGAGTGCGCCAGAATGCATTCCTTTCGGGTTTGTTGCACCTCCATGAACGGATGCAACCGGTTGTACTATTGTAATGGAAGCGTTTTGCTGTGGTTTTGAGATCCCCTGCTGGATCTCAAGACCGGACAGCAAAAACGCAGATGTGAAAGTAGCCTAAGGCCTCTTGCACATGACCGTATGCCCTCCAATACATACGGTCCGTGAGCGGGCCATATGTGCCGGAGCGGCATACATTGTGCGATGATGCAGTGGGCTCCCGTGCGCACTACGTATGCCGCTCTGGGACATATGGCCCGCTCACGGACCGTATGACTCGGTCGTGTGCAAGAGGCCTAAGACAGTTGGGCTGTAGAGGCACCAATACATCACCCAGCTTTCCGAAACTGAAATTTGAGAATTCTTACCAATTTGACAGGGGAGCCGCTGGATGGGAAGGGGGGCTGTACTACCACTGCTACCAGTGTTTTTCTTTCCATATTATACCTCAGTGTAGTACAGTCTTCAAAGCGTGGGAAAGATGCTCTGAGCTTCCTCTTCACATACCCTTCCTAATAACAGTAAATGGGGCTTTATGCCTTCTGTCCAACATCCTCCCCCTGCATCAAAGAGGAGCGAGAGGAAGCTGTGGGGCCGGTGGCACAAGTCCCCACGTCAGGGAGGGACACACTTGTCACCTGACTGTAAAGTGGGCCCCATTATACATTGTGTGTGATATTCCCACACTAAAGCCCATACAAGCCTGGGAACAAATTGCACACAGGCCAAAGTAAAAAGGGTTAACAGGGTTGAGCGAACTTGTGTTTTAAGTTTGGCGTCCGAAGTTCGGGTTATCGCAGAACCCCGTTATGGATTCTGCTACCACGAGCCATAACGGAATTTAGAAACCACAAGGGCGGTTATGGATTCCAAATTCCATTATGGTCCGTAGTAGCGAAATCCATAACGGGATTCTGCTATAACCCGAACTTCGGACGCCGAACTTAAAGCACAAGTTCGCTCAACCCTAGTTAACATGCCTTTCATAGGAGGCCTTCAAGGGCCACGACACCCAAAGTCTCGCTGCTGATGAGATTTTTATCAATTAACTCGTCATGGAGGGGCTACATGTGAGATATTGTCAGCGAGCTCCCATATCGTTATCGCGGGGGGATTTATGCACAGACCCAGTGAAATTAGCAGGTGATCGGAGAACTCCTCATCTACTACCCCAATAAGGCATCTACATCTGTATATATTATGACCTGTAGAGTTGTATGCTGTATTCTTATGTGGCGGAGGGACCGCAAACAACAGGTCTGCACCCGCATAATTCATGCAGGACTCTCAGTGACCCGTGCCCGTCAGATTTCACTTCACATCACTTTACTCTGGTGAGATTCAGAAGGAAATGAAGAATCCGGCCATAGATAAGAGATGCTGATCCCACATACACTGCATCTACTGACAATCTCATGTCTACGGGGATCAGCCCGAAGCTCCACTGACCTCTCAGTAAACGGTGGAGAAGATGGCGCCCAACTGTATGCTTATAATTACGGTCAGCAGTGTACGCATACCTATGTGCATGCTTGTTACATGGTCCTGGAACCATAGGTACGTGTTCACTGCTCTCCTCATTACTGACACCTATGGGAGGTGCGGGTCTAGGGTTTATGGAGAGAGCCAACAGTGAAGATCAGGCAGGTTGAACATGATTCTGCCCGGTCCTTAATTTCCCTATACATAAGCAGCGCTAGGTTCCCGACAGCTGCTTATCTCCCTTGGCTTATCCAAGGATATGGGGGACCTTCAGAAGAGCTAGCCCCTTTTGACTTCTATGTCACTCATAAGGAGAACTATCCGTGCCCCTTGTCCAGACTGACATCACCATTAATGTAGTCCGGGGGTAATGGTCTAATTATAGGGGGTCACAGATTACAAGTGTGACCAGTTCACACAGTCCAGGGGCCACACAGGTCTAAATTTTGGTATCTGGTCTAGGGTCTTAAGCTGGATTTACATAGACCAACATGCTGCCCGATTATCGTTCCTAGGAATGCTCATTCCCGATAATCTGCCAGTCTAAAGGTGCGAGCAAAATGATCGGAGGCGCGGACACCTCCAGACTGTGCGATCTGCTGCCCAAGAGTAATGATTTACTATGAGCACAAGCGACAGCAGCAGCCATCACTCGTCCTTATACTGTGGAGGGGATCGCTGCATGTCAATGCAGCACTTCACTTCCACTTAACAAGCAGCCGATGGTCGGTAAGGCACGCTTCCTTCCCGACAATCGGCTGCTCCTTGGATAGTGGGGTTACATGCTGCATTAGGCTCCATTCACACATCTGCAATTCTGTTCCGCATTTTGGAATTGCGGACCCATTATTTTCAATGGGGACAGACGATGTCCCACCCAGGTCCGCAATCGCGTTCCCGAAAAAAATAGAACATGTCCTATTCTTGGTTGCGGACAATAAAAGGACTTTTTTTTATTATAGTGCCGGTGATGTGCGGTCCGCAAATTGTGGAACACACATCGCCGATATCCTTGTTTTGCGGAGCTGTGGATCCGCAGAACAGACACGGACGTGTGAATGGAGCCTTATATGGGTGATGTGTGTGCCACCATCATCCCAGCCTCCTCTGAAGTTTGCGCAGAGGTGGCAGCTTTTTTTTTTTACTGTCACGGCCGCTATGTGTGCACCTCCCCCTTTACTTTCACGTCTAGCCGATACATGCTCAGGAGTTGGGGGCGCACTGAAAAGCTTGGTATGGGGCCCTGCGGTGCTCAGTGGACCCTGCCCCGGGGTTAGTATGCATGTGACAAAGCAGCCCGTCAAATTCTCCACCGCACGGACCTCCTAGGATCAGGGGGTCACATGACATGACGTCACTAAGGACAAGATGCTGGACGGCCATGGAAGTCATTTCTGGGTTATATTCAAAACGAATAAAGCAAAAAAAAAAAAACAAAAAAAAAAACCCAAGGTCAAGGACAACTCGATCTTCATCTGTGACTGCGTGTACAGTATAATATAACCATCGGATGATTTACAACAGACTACACCGGGTGGAAACCGATTAGAGTAATAAGAGAATATGAGAGGTCCTCCTGGAAACTGGCGACTCAGTGGACTATGCTAGCCTATAATGTATTAAAGAATATGAAGACTGCCCCCTAGTGGGACATCACACATGTGCCCATCACCTACAGCAGGGATGGGCAAACTGCGGAACTCCAGCTGTTGCAAAACTACAACTCCCAGCATGCAAAGACTGCATACAGCTCTCAGCCTACAGCAGGGCATGGTGGGAATTGTAGTTTTACAACAGCTGGAGATCTGGAGAGCCGCAGTTTGCCCATCCCTGGCCTACAGTATAAGATACCGACTATTAAAATCTATATCTGCAGATGAGAAAGATTTGTACACATGCAGAGCCTCGTATATGCTACAAGTCGACATGTGATGCGATATACGTGTTACAGACCCCTGACACCACGTGCTTTATCTGGAAAAGACTAGATGTAAAAGCTGCTGCTAATCTGAGCCTACCCTCTACACAGCGGAGCACTGCCCCCTAGTGGTGCATGCACTGAAACGCTTCTCCATGCGGCTTATACGCAAAAAAGCATCTCCCAAGGAAGAGAACCATCTCACCAGCGCCACCTATTGGAAGTGGCTCCCTACGAGTCAAAATCCGACTTTCCAACAAGCCTTGGGATTTGACAAGGGAATATAGCCACGCGAGATATCCGTCCGTAGACAGCTGTTCTGGGGGTGCTTGCCCCTCGTTAGTACAGGCTGACTCGCTTCCAATAGGTGGCGCTAGCGAGATGGTTCTCTTTCTTGGGAGATACCTCTCTGCAGCGTTTTCCGTGGAGCACTACCAGCAACTCTCCATACGGGACCGATCTCGTTAAGGAGATTCAGCACCCTGCCTATTCCACACGGTCCACAAACCCGCAGAACTGTATCTAAAACGCCCCTGCCGGAGAAACACTGCAAACCTCTTATTGTCCTGAACGTTGGGAGTCGTAGTTTTGTAACAACTGGAAAGGGAAGCTGCCTTGAGCCAAGACTTCTAACCGTTATTAGCCATATTTTATGTCAAATCTATGAATATCGTCCTCCTACAGTAAAAAAGGCTAATGGCCGCCATTACACTGCCCGAGGGACGCACATTGAGAATATTTGGGGGTTATCGCACAGCTTTCCGCAGACTTTGAATGGCACATAAAATGAACTGCAGTTGTGCGACAAGTGGGTTTTCCCAGTTCTTTGAGTTCTCCTGCTCTCATTGGCGGATGCAGGGTGACAACCACTGATGGCAACCATGACGGTTCACATAAATCTAAGGGGCATTCCCCCCGGGACCCCCCCTCTATCCCCTAATTCCTATCTGGGAAGCCAAATCTCATTGTCTCTGTGGACCCATTCATCTCAATGGAGATGCAAAAGATGCGGACAGCACACCCATCTGCTGTCCATATCGCAAGTCCGTTCCGCAGAAACGCAAAAAATGGAACATGACCGATTCTTCTCGGTTTTGGGGACAAGAAAAGGACTTTTCTCTAGATGGAAGGGAGGTTTGGAGGCGTTCACAGCCAGATCCATGTTTTACGGACTGCAAAACACAGTCGTTTTCATGAGGCCTTATGTGTTGAGTGCGGAAGCTGGGTGACAACCCCTAGGTGCACTGTAATGGCTGCCATCAGTAGCCGTCACATCTCCACGAGTCCCTTTATGTGCATGGAGCAGGTTCAGACCACTCCGACATCTTTACCTCATTTCCCTCCTCGTCCACTGAGCTGCTTCCTGCAAACAGAACAGACAAGATGTCAGAAAGACAAGTCATCTCCCCCAATGCCTACGAGACCCCCCCCAGTACACAACATGGGGTCCTCACCAAATGTATACACCATAAAGCCGCCCCCCAAGATGCCCAGAACCCCGGTCGCTCGCAGGACAATCTTTTTAGCTCTGGCTTTGTTTTCCTTCTGCTTCTTCTGCTGTTCTTCTGATTCGGGGTTACTCTGGGGGTCTTCAGAGGCCTGCGGGTGGAGAGAGAGGCAATCAGCTGAGGAAACAGTATGAGGCGGTGATAACAGCATTGATGGCGGAGCAGGGGCATGAGTAAGAGTGAAAGGGCTCGGGGGTCACACCCAAATGTGTGGAGAAGTCTGTGCACATCAGTAGATGGGAGGAAGCAAAAATGTGTGGGAGACGGGAGGGGGGCATAAGAAACTGGGGTGGGTCACATTGGTGCGAGGAAAGGAGACGGGAGCAAACATCAATATGGGGGAGAGAGATGAAGGTAGCGGGGACACATCCATACCTGCAGAATAGAGGGGGGACACACCAGTGTGAGCGGGGTAAACTGAGGGCACACCCAATATTGGGGTGAAGGTACTTGGGGGCATATCAGCATGGGGCACACCAGTGTGAGCAGTGTAGACAGGGAGCACACTTCAATATGGGGGGGATATCAGCATGTGTGGAGGGGGGGCACATCAAAGACAAATTTGGGCACACATGAATATAGGGGGCAAACCAGACTGATGGGAAGAGCTATTAGTATATGGGGGAGGGGGGGGGGGTATTATGGAAAGCATGGGGTGAAGAGAGGGGGTCATACCAGAAGGGGGGCCATCAGGGCAAAGGAAGGGGATGAAAGGCCACTTACACAAATATTTTTGCCCACGTGGTGTTAATAAAGTCGCACAAATGCAGTGAAAATATGTGATAACTTAGGCCCATAGTGTATATATACTTACATTTATTAGACGGGGTCTTACCGTTATCTGCCCGCCAGGATTTTATTACATTTTTAATACGTTTGGAAACTGTTTAAAAATGGTGAAAAAAAGATGGCCTCCTGAACTGCAATGCATTAAGCCCAGCTTGGGGCCTGTTCACATCGAGAGCCCTTCCGACATCGACCTGCTACGTATCCCGTTCTATAGGCATACAGCTGGGAGCGTTGCCTCTGCAGCCTCTTCCCCTCCCTTGGCTCAAGCCGACACAGATGTGAACAGCCCTGGACACTGGAGCTCCTGGTGATGGTGGCGCCCCAGGGTCCAGCAGCAGAGAGAGGGGGGCAAGAAACCGTTCTCTGCCGTCAGTCCTGAAGTCCACGCCCCCTTCTCCAGCTCACAGCACCTCGCTGCCTGGGGAGCCCCCAGCGACATAACTGTGAGGAGCTTTCCTGGCATACACAGGTACATGCTAAGCGTAGTGACAAACTGTGGTGTGAACAGGCCTCACCAAGCACAGCGCCTTCCATTGTATAGTGGCAGTGCTTGGTATTGCAGCCCAGAGATGAATGTGACATCGCCGGCCTAGAAAGAAGCCGCAGTCGCTTTAAACAGCTGATCGGCGGAGGTGACGGGAGTCGGACCCCCCCCGATCAGATATGGATGGCTAGGCTTGAGTGAATCGGGTCCGAACCTGATTCATTTGAAAACTTTGTTTAGAATAAGCGCTCTGTACCGCAGTAAAATGTATGGGCTCCGCTGAGGCCTTGTCCTTCTCGCCACAAGTAACGCGAAACTCCCTTAGTCTTGTGCCTGTGATGTCACAGTCCGATTCTGCGCATAAATTGCTGTTTTAAAATCCGAAGCTGAACTCGGGTTTGTGCCTCAGTTCGGCTCCGGATTTTGAAACAGCAATTTATGCGCAGAATCGGACTTTGACGTCACAGGCACAAGACTAGGGGAGTTTCGCGTTACTTGTGGCGAGAAGGACAAGGCCTCAGCGGAGCCCATACATTTCACTGCGGTACAGAGCGCTTATTCTAAACAGGTTCTAATAGAGCCGTCCGGACCTGATTCGCTCAAGCCTATCGATGACCGATCCTGAGGACTGTCCATCAACGTCCAAAACTCGGACAAAACTTTGAAGTTTTAATTACAATCCATCAAAGCCACGTCCCTCTAAGGCAGGGATCGGCAACCTCCAGCGGTTCTGAAACTACAACTCCCAGAATCCTCCTGTCACTTCTGTCGGAGTTACAAGGACAGCCGAGTAAGTTTGCACGCTGGGAGTTGTAGTTTCACAGCGGCTGGAGCGCCGGAGGCTGCTCTAAGGGTACGTCTACAATGGAGGCGGCTGGGATCACAGGGGCATCCCAGCGCAGCGATCACCCCCTAGAAATGGATTGGGTCTCAGAGAGTCACGTGTGTGCGACGACAGCGACCCCTGAACTGCAAACAATCCAAAGCTGCACCTGTGACCCCATTCATTTCTATGGGATCACCACTATGCCGCGATCCTGGCCGCGTCAGCTGTCGCCGCACCCTAGTCTAATCGGATTACTGAGTCGCTATGTAGCGGTTATAGCACTGGTCATGGCGCGGCGGTATGGTT
The DNA here is from genome assembly GCA_033119425.1 of Bufotes viridis. NCBI lineage: Eukaryota > Metazoa > Chordata > Amphibia > Anura > Bufonidae > Bufotes > Bufotes viridis. The sequence continues at coordinate 25,468,694 of CM065597.1, forward strand.
AGGGCTTTGTCCACAGGTGTCACTGGTTCAGTATAGAGATATTATTTGATCCTGGTATAGCGGTGTTATATAAAGGGCATCTGACAGCAGGTTTGTACCTCTTACATGTGCACTTGGCAGCTGAAGACACCTGTGTTGGTCCCATGTTCCTATGTGCCCGCATTGCTGAGAAAAAGGATGTTTTAATGTATGCAAATGAGCCTCTAGGAGCAACGGGGGCGTTACCCTTACACCTAGAGGCTCTGCTCTCTCTGTAACTGCCTCGCCCCCTTCACTTTGATTGACAGGGCAGGCAGTTGCAGAGAGCAGAGCCTCTAGGTGTTAGGGTAACGCCCCCGTTGCTCCTAGCGGCTCATTTGCATGTAATAAAACATCCTTTTTCTCAGTAACGTGGGCACATATGAACATGGGACCAACACAGACGCCTTCAGCTGCCAAGCGCACATGTAACAGGTCAGCCAGTGTCATATGGACAAACCCGCCCTGTAATATGTATGTATAAGCCATGTTGGGGGGTGTACTGTATGTCCCCGCCTTACACCCCACTATTTATACATAAATGGAGATGAAGGGCAGCACATGGGGCCCTGACAGTGCCAGGTCTATAGGGGGAGGTCACAGGGTGACAGGTGAGTGACAGGTGACTCTCTACCGCTCACCTCCTTCTGCGGGCCCCGCAGCTTGTCCTGCAGCACAGCCCCGGTCAGGCTCTCCCCCGGCCCGCTGCTCAGCTGTCGGTTCCCCAGCAGTGCCCGGCTGGATACCAGTAACCGCACCGACCTCCCGCACGCAGGCACCAGCGAGGCCGCCATCTTTCTGGCACTGCAAGCGACAGCCAATCCCAGGCAAGCCGGGGGGGAGTGACGACAACCAATCGGAACCGCGGGAGCAAACAGCCAATCAAACGCCGACAGAGAACAGCCAATAGGAGAGGAGCATGCGGCTCAGTATGTGAGAGCCTGAAAGACGGGGCGACCTCAAATTCCTCAATGTCAGGGCGCGGCGGCCATGTTGTGTGTGGCGGGGCACAGTGTCACTGACTGCACGTGGAGGAAGGGGGGGGACGTATCCGCACAGTTATAAAACGGCGCTGGCCCAATGATTCGGAAATCTTGTTCAACCGGAAAGGGACAGAATATTTACACGTGACGCGTATTACCTGATAGTCCGGCAGTGTGGAGGCAGTATGTCCTCTGACACTGCGGGTGATGATATAATATACTCCTGTGCCAACACTACCGTTTGATAGTCTGGAACTTCCCACATTTTAGCCCGTAGTGGAGTATGTGCTGGATTATCGGAAGTTTACAGAATTAAAAACTTTAGGCATTGTTTTATTACATCCAGGTTGGGTACGACATTATTATGCCTCCGGAATAGTGACAGTCATAGCGCCTCTTTGATAGTGACAGCGCCTCCGGAATAGTGACAGCCATAGCGCCTCCAGGATAGTGACAGGGCCTCCGGAATGGTGACCGTCACAGCGCCTCTAGAATAGAGACAGCCACAGCGCCTCCGGGATGGTGACCGTCACAGCGCCTCCAGAATAGTGACAGCGCCTCCGGGATAGTGACAGTCACAGCGCCTCCAGAATAGTGACAGTCACAGCGCCTCCAGAATAGTGACAGTCACAGCTCCTCCAGAATAGTGACAGTCACTGTGCCGCCAGAATAGTGACAGTCACAGCGCCTCCAGAATAGTGACAGTCACCGTGCCTCCAGAATAGTGACAGTCACAGCGCCTCCAGAATAGTGACAGTCACAGCGCCTCCAGAATAGTGACAGTCACAGCTCCTCCAGAATAGTGACATTCACTGTGCCGCCAGAATAGTGACAGTCACAGCGCCTCCAGAATAGTGACAGTCACAGCGTCTCCAGAATAGTGACAGCCATAGCGCCTCCAGAATAGTGACAGTCACCGTGCCTCCAGAATAGTGACAGTCACAGCGCCTCCAGAATAGTGACAGTCACAGCGCCTCCAGAATAGTGACAGTCACTGTGCCTCCAGAATAGTGACAGTCACAGCGCCTTCAGAATAGTGACAGTCACCGTGCCTCCAGAATAGTGACAGTCACAGCGCCTCCAGAATAGTGACAGTCACAGCACCTCCAGAATAGTGACAGTCACAGCGTCTCCAGAATAGTGACAGTCACAGCGTCTCCAGAATAGTGACAGTCACCGTGCCTCCGGAATAGTGATAGCACCTCCAGAATGGTGACAGTCACAGCGCCTCCATAATAGTGACAGAGCCTCTGGAATAGTGACAGTCACAGCGCCTCCAGAATAGTGACAGTCACAGCGCCTCCAGAATAGTGAGAGTCACAGCGCCTCCATAATAGTGACAGAGCCTCTGGAATAGTGACAGTCACAGCGCCTCCAGAATAGTGAGAGTCACAGCGCCTCCAGAATAGTGAGAGTCACAGCGCCTCCATAATAGTGACAGAGCCTCTGGAATAGTGACAGTCACAGCGCCTCCGGAATAGTGACAGTTCCTCCAGAATAGTGACAGCGCCTCCTGGAATAGTGACAGTCGCCGTGCCTCCAAAATAGTGACAATCACAGTGCCTCCGGAATAGTGACAGTCACAGTGCCTCCAGAATAGTGACAGTCACAGTGCCTCCGGCATAGTGACAGTCACCGTGCTTCCAGAATAGTGACAGTCACAGTGCCTCTGGAATAGTGACAGTCACAGTGCCTCCGGAATAGTGACAGTCACCGTGCCTCCAGAATAGTGACAGTCGCCGTGCCTCCAGAATAGTGACAGTCGCCGTGCCTCCAGAATAGTGACAGTGCCTCCAGAATAGTGACAGTCGCCGTGCCTCCAGAATAGTGACAGTCACCGTGCCTCCAGAATAGTGACAGTCGCCGTGCCTCCAGAATAGTGACAGTCACAGTGCCTCCAGAATAGTGACAGTCGCCGTGCCTCCAGAATAGTGACAGTCGCCGTGCCTCCAGAATAGTGACAGTCGCCGTGCCTCCAGAATAGTGACAGTCGCCGTGCCTCCAGAATAGTGACAGTCACAGCGCCTCCAGAATAATGTTGTTAGGGTCTTATAAGATCCATAGTACAGGCCTACCAAAAGGACAGTACCCAGGAAACCTGATTACTCAAATAATCCCACCACCCAAATACCGCAGGCAAAAACACGTTTAAAAAAAACCCAATACAATGTATCCACCTGGGAGCTACAAATAAATACAAAAGTATCCATTCCATGTATAAATACATCATAAATATAAATAAATATTGTACAACAATATCAGTATTTTAGGAGGATCTAAACAGTGATAAAATAGTTTCCTTTTCTTAAAGGGATTATACAACTTTTTTTTAAGTACTCCCCCACCTTCTGCTCGGATCCGGCTCCATGGGTCCAGCACTGTCTTCACTGCTCTTCAGTCCACGCATGGACCTGTGGACAGCCAACAACCGGCTGCAGCGGTGATGTGTCTCCACGTGGCACGTGAAACGGCAGTGTTGTGCTGTTTGGGGACACGTCACCACCGCTGTGCCGTTATTGGCTGCCCACTTGTCCCTTCCCTTTCTAAAAGTTTATATGCGGGAACCGAAGCGCAGTGAACTCATGGAACTGAGAAGCGCGGAGCAGGTGAGTATGATTCCCTTGACAGTACCCCCCGTACTTAGAAAAGTTATGATAAGTTGGACAACCCCTTTAATGGTCAGATATCATTGATGGTTATGGTAAAGCTTCTCCCTCTTCTGTGTAGACTGAGATTTGAGACCCTTGGATAGAAATTAGAGTTGAGCGAACTTCTATTTTTAGTTTGGCGTCCAAAGTTCGGGTTCGGGTTATTGTAGCATCCCGTTATGGATTCCGCTACCGCGGACCATAACGACATTTGGAATCCATAAGGGGCGTGGAGAACCCTAAGGACCTGGGGTCATGTGATCAGTGCAGGGGGCATGGCTCAGCACTGGATCACCTCTTATCCAATCCAGTGCTGAGCCACGCCCCCTGCACTGATCACATGACGGTGACGTCACCCCAGGTCCTTAGGGTTGTCCAAGGTTCGGGTTCATTGACGCATCCCCTTATGGATTCCAAATGCCGTTATGGTCCGCGGTAGCGGAATCCATAACGGGATGCTATGATAACCCGAACTTTGGACGCCGAACTAAAAATAGAAGTTCGCTCATCTCTATTAGAAATGATTTATTTGTATTTTCCTAAGGCCCCATGCACACGACCGTTGTTTGTTTCCGCGTCCGTTCCGTTTTTTTTCATGGATAGGATGCTTCCCCATTCATTTCAATGGGTCCGTCAAAAAATGCGGATGGTCAACCGTTTTTGTTCCGCATCCGTGATCCATGTTTTCATTCCGTCAAAAAAATAGTGCATGTCCTATTTTTTTCACGTTTGCGGACAAGGATAGGCATTTTTACAATGGATCTGCCATAAAAATCGGATCCGTCAAAAAAAACGGTCCGTCATCCGTTTCTTTTGACGGACGCAAAATTTCAAGGAGGAGCAGACGCGGAGGCAGGCAACGGTCGTGTTCATGTAGCCTTAATCAGAATTTATCGGTATGTCTATCTGGGATGAATGTGATACGGAAAATCTGGCATGATCTGCAGAAGAATACACACCAAAACACAATACACAGCATACAATAGATCAAAAAAAGTATTTTATTAATCACATATTATAAAAATAAATAAGTTAAAAAGTAGCAGCGTCATACATATGCAGGAAAGAAAAAGAACCGCAAATGATCAAATATCAGACAGCCGGACCCCTAGACAGATTAACTCTCCTTTGCCCACAATGAAAAACCAAACTAAACTGTGACCTGCGGTATTGGGGCTCATGCACACGGCCGTATTTTCTTCCCGCTTCCGTTCCGGTTTTTGTGCGGCCCGTGTGCGGAAACATTTACTTCAATGGGGCTGTAGAAAATACAGAAGTTACTGGAACAACAGCCATGCAGACCAATTTGATGCAGTGTGCGGCATATGGTCGGAGCACTGACAGGCTGACCCCCCCCCCCCACACCCCTTTTTTTTTTTTAATCAGATCATTTTTATTAAACATTTTTCTTGAAAAACAACGGAATACAAGCAATCAGGCCCCTATCCCAGCCTCCCCACCCTCAACTGCAGGTCTGCCACATAGAGATTGTCCATAGTAATAAGGGTTCTCCATTAAAGTTCGGATTCATATCCTATCTCTTGACTTCGTGTGGTTCTTCGAGCCCCCACCCCTGTAACCTCTGCAGCAATGCTGGCGGCACTCATACAACCTCTGGATAGGACGCTGAGCACGTGCACTCAACTTCTTTGGTTGACCATGGTGAGGCCTGTTCTCAGTGGAAGCTGTCTTGTTACACCGCTGTATGGTCTTGGCCACCGTGCTGCAGCTCAGTTTCAGGGTGTCGGCACTCTTCTTATAGCCTCGGCCATCTTTATGTAGAGCAACAATTCTTTTTTACAGATCCTCAGAGTTCTTTGCCATGAGGAGCCATGTTGAACTTCCAGAGACCAGTGAGAAGGTGTGAGAGCGATAACACCAAATTTAACGCACCTGCTCCCCGTTCACACCTGAGACCTTGTAACACTAACGAGTCACATAACACCCGGGAGGGAAAATGGCTAATTGGGCACAATTTGGCCATTTTCCCTTAGGGATGTACTCACTTTTGTTGCCCTGGGTTTAGACATGAATGGCTGTGTGTTGAGTTATATTGAGGGCACACCCAATTTACAACGTTATACGAGCTGTACGCTGACTACTTTACATTGTATCAAAGTGTCAGGACTTCAGTGTTGTCCCTTGAAAAGATATAATAAAATATTTACAAAAATGTGAGGGGTGTACCAACTTTTGTGAGAAACTGTATGCCACTTGTGCATGTACCTTAAAGTTAAAGGGGTTCTCTGGATGTTTAATATTGATGACCTATCAGGATAGGTCAGTGATGGGCAACGTGCGGCTCTCCAGCTGTTGCAGAACTACAACTCCCAGCATGCAAAGCCTGTCTATAGCTATCAGCCTACTGCAGGGCATGGTGGGAGTTGTAGTTTAGCAACAGCTGGAGAGCCGCACGTTGCCCATCACTGGGATAGGTCATCAATATCAGATCAACGGGGGGTCCAACTCCTGGCACCCCTGCCAATCAGCTTTTGGAGGAGGCTGCAGCACTCCGCCGAGCGCTGTGGACTTCTTACAGCTCACCAAGCACAGCGCCGTACATTGTATAGTGGCTAAGCTTGATATTGCAGGCCGGGCCTATTCACTTGAATGGGACGGAGCTGTGCATAGGTCATGTGACCGATGAACTTGATGTCATAGGCCTGGAAAGAGGCCGCAGCGCTCACAAGAGCGCCACAGCCTCTTCAAAAAGCTGATTGGCTGGGATGCCAGGAGTCGTCGATCCTGGAGAGAGGCCATCGAAATGAAAATCTCAAATAAAAAATTTAAACTGATGTATTAGAGATGTCAATGGGGTTGCCGGGATAAACTTAAAAAAGTGAAAATCTTCAGTTGAGTTTGGAAATTGAAGCTCATCCTCTAGATTTGCAGATCTTCTTCAAGTTTCTTTGTCGTTACATCCCATGAACCAAACACCCAACATCTTCCACCATTAGCGGGATGAGGTTGAGTAACACGGCGTCCTGGAGACATTGTGGAGATGCCTACAAAAAAGATGTTTAAAGTGTCTATAGGCATGCTGTAGATTCACCATTAATTACAAATTCTCCTTGCCTTCTTGTCATCTAATCTTTCTGCCATCTATGTTTTTTTTTTTTCAGTGATCATTGTATAATGTGAAGCCCTCTAGTCATCAGAAGAACCTCATCTGCTCTATGAGTCCAGGGTCATTTCTCTGCTCCGCCATGGAGGACACAATGGTATTAGTGAATGTTGCATCTATAGGTCAGTATCGGACTCTTACCTCTTCCACAAAGTGCTGGAGATGGTGCAGCCACGGCTTCAGCTCTTCAGAAGGTGTTTCACTGTGTCCTGGCGATTCCCTCTGAACATACGAAATACAAGATAATTGATAAGTTTTGGGTCAATATGTCCAGAACCAGAACCCAAACATCAAAGCATGAACCATGCAAACAATGAACATGAAGACCATATGGACTTACACAGATGAGAAGATCATCCCTGATCTTGAGGAACATCATGAGTGACTGTGATACAGGGTCAGGCACATCAGATGTGGCCAGATTTGCCAGAACCTCTGTGGTTATTGTAACTCGCTCCAGGGTCAGAATCAGACGGTCACTGGGCTGCAGAAGTGACGATGTTGAATAGACAAACTTGTAGGGTGGGACTGAGTTTAGAGAAGAGAGTGCTAGATATGTACTTACCTCTAGGTCACATACAGATGGCTTGTGTCTCATTGTTCTTTTGCAGCATTTCGTTGCTCTAGTGGACTTTTTCTTCTCCTGTGGAGAGACCAGGAATTGTTGGAGCTTTACATCTTGTAATGTACATTATACATTATACATTTAATAGAAATGACTTCTGAAGTCTACCATACAATAGGTCAGGAACCATATAAATGTGACCAGTGGAAGTACGTACAACAATCGTTGGGATCTACCTTCATCTTGAAGGCCACCATATATAATACATAACGGCAAAAGTAAGATCATTCTTCTCACAAGCTGGGATTGGATTCAGATTTTTTACTAATCCCCCATTTCTGTGAATCAGACTCCTCTCAGTAGAAGACAATCTTCCTCCTTACATGTTCATTCTGCAGTTCTCTGATCATCTTGATGTCTGCGGAAGATACTGATTTATATCTAGATATCGGGCAGCGTCTCTTGTGTGGATGTCCGGTCACGGCCACAAGTAGAATACAGAAGACCACCAGTCTGACGTCCATGGCTGGAGTATTGGTGCTGATCTGAAGACTTTCTTCTCTTCCTATGAACCATATGACTAAAGTATATAAATCCGTCATCTAAATGTCCACAGCTACACCCAGGAGAAGACTCTCACCTGCCCGGTTGTCTTGTCTCTCTGCTCCTGTTCTCAGCTCTGGCTCAAGTCCTCCCATCTTTCTCCCTTTATATTTCAGTCTCAAGGAGAAAAAATCCTTCATCTTCAGAATGTGGAAAAATCTTTCTCTCTAACATTCAGAATTCAACAGACGGGTGACGCCATCGGTGGGACCGTCTTACTGCGGGAAAGGGTTAATGTTCAAATTGTTCTTGGAAAGAGCAGTTACGATTAATGTTCAAGGCCTGAGATGATGAGGTAAACCGGGGGGACGTGAAGCACATACTGGCTGATAAGATGTACAGAGACGTCCTGGAGATTTGAGCCGATTAGTTGTGGTGCAAGCTATAAAAGGGTAGCTCAAATGGAGGGAAGGGAGCCCATTACACATACTAACGGTACAGAGTGTGCAGGATGGGCCCAAGCCGGAACTCCTGCAAGCTGCTCTCATCGCGGAGTCGCACACATGGTAGCCGGCTTCTGACATTGGTGACGGCGTGTCCACTAATTTGCCCAGTAGGGTTGTGTAAGTCAAGTGATTACTCAGTTGCTTCTGATTAATCCGTTTACTTCTGTGTATATATCTTGTATATCTCTTTTACTATGTTTTGCACTTAAATTGTCCATTTATAAAAAATATATGAATATATCATAACGGCACTGGACCCCCACTGATCGCTAGAAGTAGGAAAGAGAAGCGCTCACGGAGAGCTGTCGCTTCTCGCTGCAGGCTCTTGCAGTAAGGAAAGAGCGTTCTGTCTGAGAACTTCTCTCTCCTCCTTCTAGCGATCAGGCGGCGTCTCAGCTCTCAGACGCACACAGAACAAAACCGCTGTGAAGTATCAAACTCCATATTGTTATATATTATATCTCAGGCTTCCTCTAGCAGTGGCGTCTCCTCCCAATTACCTAACGTCTCCTTCTCACCTGTGTAGTAAGGAAACGTAAAGCTGTAAGGAGTTCCCACGGCTGCCGTCACTTGGATTCTGAACGTTAAAGAGAAGATTTCTCCACATTCTAGAGATGGAGGAGAAAGATGGGAGAACCTGAGGCAGAGCCGAGAACAGCAGCAGGTGAGCGTTTTCTCCTGGGTGTATATACATGATGGATTTATGTATAATAATTATGTTACACCGGTTTATAGGAAGAGAAGAAAGTCTTCAGATCGGCACCAATACTCCAGCCATGAAGACTGGTGGTCTTTTGTATTCTGCTTGTGGCTGTGACCGGACATCCACACAAGAGACGCTGTTTGGTGTCCAAACACAAATCAGCATCTTCCGCTGACATCAAGATGATCAGACAGCTGCAGAATAAACATGTAAGGAGGAAGATTGTCCAAATCTGAATGACCGAGTAACCAACTCCAGAACTAGTGCATTCAACCACCAACATCTGGTTCCTGACTTTTGACTCACCCTCCATATTAGACATCAACAGTCAAACTCAAGCAAATTCTCAATGAAGTAATTGCAATATATAATAGGTACAATACACATTACATGATGTATATATCCAATCCTGTTCTGACCCTTCACAGGAGAAGAACATGTCCACCAGTGCAATGAAATGCTACAGAAGAATGATGAGACACAAGCCGTCTGTATGTGACCTAAAGGTAAGTACTCCTCTAGCTTTAGTTTCTTTTGCTCATCAATTTCTTACGTAATACTCCTCTGAAGAGAATTCACCTTAAGGCCCTATTCACACGTCCGCAATGTTCATCCGCGGAACGGGTGCGGACCCATTCATTTCGAATGGGGACGTGATGGATGCAGAGAGCACACACTGTGCTCTCCGCATCCGCATTTGCGGAGCGCGCTGCCGATCTTCCGGCCGGCGGCTCCGCAATAATATAGAGCATGTCCTATTCTTGAACACACCAATAGCTGATCTCAGGGAGACCAGCTACAAAAAACACAGCGGAACCTCATTTAAGAGTCTCAACACAGCAATCCAAAGTGCAAAGCTCCCTGGGAAACAGTAATATGCTAAATAAATGTGGAGCCCCAGTTTTGGGTCTACAACACAATGAAAGCCAGATATCCCTCAAAGGAAGGAAAACCGAGCAAAGGGGTGTCTCCATCACAGAGATCACCAAATCCACCATATTAAGTGGCCCCTATGTCAAGATCCCGCTTTTTTACAAGCTTTTAGGATGTGACGGGGAAAACCTAAGCTAGGTATCCATCCACAGACAGCGGGATCTTGACATAGGGGCCACTTAATATGGTGGATTTGGTGATCTCTGTAATGGAGACACCCCTTTGCTTGGTTTTCCTTCCTTTGAGGGATATCTGGCTTTCATTGTGTTGTAGACCCATAACTGGGGCTCCACATTTATTTTGCATATTACTGTTTCCCAGGGAGCTTTGCACTTCGGATTGCTGTGTTGAGACTCTTAAATGAGGCTCCGCGGTGTTTTTTGTAGCTGGTCTCCCTGAGATCAGCTATTGTTGTGTTTGAGTAGTCTCCGAGGCATTGCTCCCGGTTAGCCAGAATCCTACTCCGCAATGATGAGGGGCAACACCTCGAAACAGCTGTCTGTGGATGGATAACTGGCTTAGGTTTTCCCCGTCACATCCTTAAAGCTTGTAAAAAAGTGGGATCTTGACATAGGGGCCACTTAATATGGTGGATTTGTTGATCTCTGTAATGGAGACACCCCTTTGCTCGGTTTTCCTTCCTTTGAGGGATATCTGGCTTTCATTGTGTTGTAGACCCAATACTGGGGCACCACATTTATTTTGCATGTCCTATTCTTGCCTGTAATTGCGGACAAGTATAGGCATCTCTATAGGGCTGGTGGCCAAGTGTGTTGCGGATCCGCAACACACTACGGACATGTGAATTAGGCCTAACTCTGAAGATACACAAGGAACCACTTTTAGGCCTCTTTCACACGGGCGTCATGTTTGACGCCCGGATAAGAGGCGGGTGCGTTGCGGGAATATGCGTGTTTTTCCCGCGCGGGTGCAAACGTTTGCAACGCGTTTTGCACGCGCGTGAGAAAAAACGCCATGTTTGGTACCCAACCCGAAGCCGGACTTTATCACTGAAGTCCGGTTTCGGGTCTTCTGGAGAATTGATTATTTTCCCTTATAACATAGTTATAAGGGGAAATAATAGCATTCTTAATAAAGAATGCATAGTAAAATGAAATGGAAGGGGTTAAAAATAATAAAAGTTATTTTACCTTAGCCACTTGATCGCGTAGTCGCAATCTCTCCTCTCTTTCCCTGCAGCATCTATGATCTAAAGGACCTGTGATGACGTCACATCACATGGTCCAATTACATGGTCTATCACCATGGTAAGATGGACCATGTGATTGGACCATGTGATGTGACGTCATCACAGGTCCTGTAGATCTTAGCTGATGCAGGGAAAGAGAGGAGAGATCGCGACTACGTGATCAAGTGGCTAAGGTAAGTTAACTTTTATTATTTTTAACCCCTTCCATTTTACACTGCATTCTTTATTAAGAATGCTATTATTTCCCCTTATAACCATGTTATAAGGGAAAATAATAGAGATCGGGTCCTGTTGCTAAGCAACAATGCGGGAAAATCGCAACGCATCCGCACTTGCTTGCGGATGCTTGCGATTTTCCCGCAGCCCCATTCACTTCTATGGGGCCTGCGTTGCGTGAAAAACGCAGAATATAGAACATGCTGCGATTTTCACACAACGCAGAAGTGATGCGTGAAAATCACCGCTCATGTGCACAGCCCCATAGAAATGAATGGGTCCGGATTCAGTGCGGGTGCAATGCGTCCTCCTCACGCATTGCACCCGCGCGGAAAACTCGCCCGTGTGAAAGGGGCCTTAGGAACCTATAATTGGAGTCGGGAAGGAATTTTTTCCCCCTTAAGTGGGGAAAATTGGCTTCTGCCTCACAGGGTTTTTTTGCCTTCCTCTGGAACAACTTGTAGGAAACAGGCCGAACTGGATGGACAGATGTCATTTTTCGGTCTTATATACTATGTTACTATGTTACTATAACTTTCAACATCTTCCCTTCTACAGCCCAGTGATCGTCTGACCTTGGATCGATTTGCAACACAGAGGTTCTGGTAAATCCGTCCTCGTCTGCTGTACCTGACCCTGGATCACAGTCGCTCATGATGTTCCTCAAAACCAGGGATGATCTTCTGATCTGTGTAAGTCCAAATTGTCCTCATGTTGATTGTTTTCAGGGTTCATGAGTTTATGTTTTGATTCTGGACATACCATAGGCCAAGTTCACACTTCACCTATTTGGTCAGTTATTTCCATGAGTTATTGTGAGCCAAAACCAGTAGTGAAGCCTACTCAGAGATAAGGTGTAATGGAAAGATCTGCACCTGCTCTGTGTCTTTGACCCGCACTTGGTTTTGGCTCACAATAAGGGCTCATGCACACGACCGTATGTATTTTGCAGTCCGCAAAAAATACGGATGACGTCCGTGTGCATTCCGTATTTTGCAGAACGGAACAGCTGTCCCTAATAGAACAGTCCTATCCTTGTCTGTAATGCGGACGATAATAGGACATGTTCTACTTTTTTGCGGAACAGAAATACGGACAAACGGAAACGGAATGCACACGGAGTAACTTCTTTTTTTTGCAGACCCAATGAAGTGAATGGTTCCGCATACGGTGCACAAAAAAAATTTAATGGACACGGAAATAAATTATGTTCGTGTGCATGAGCCCTAACTGATGGAAATAACTGACCAAATAACTAAAGTGTGAACTTGGCCTTACTCTCATATTGTATTTCTCATGTTTAGAGGGAATCACTAGAACACAGTAAAACGCCTTCCGAGGAGCTGAAGCCACGGCTGCACCATCTCCAGCACTTTGTGGAAGAAGTAAGTCTCCTGTATTAATGTTAGATGTGTCATGTTCCAGTGTCATCCTGTCCTTCACGGTGGAGCAGATAAACGACACTAAACATGTACAGCAGATGAGGTCGCACTGATGACTAGAGTGATTCATATTATGCAATGATCTGAACTTCACAGAGAAGAAATTTAGAAGAACATAGCTGGCAGATAGAGAAGATGACATGAAGACGAGGAATCTGTAGTCAATGGTGAATCCACAACGTGCCTACTAAATCCTTTACTGTATTTTATTGTAGGCATCTCCACAGTGTGTCCAGGATGCCGTGTCACTCAGTCTCATCTCACTAATGGTTTGAAGATGTTGGGTGTTGCGCTCATGGAAAATAATTAAAAAGGAGCTTCGAAGAAGATCCACAAGTCTACAGGATGATCTTCAATTTTTAAACTTAAAGGGTTTTTTCGAGAGTTTAATTCTGATAACCCCTGCCCATCAGCTGTTGGCAGAGAAGGCAGCGAAGCTTGCAGCAGCGCCACATCCTTCTCCAACTTTTCCTAGGCCATTCATCGGTCACGTGGCCTAGAAGAGCCCTATAGAATGGAATGGGGCTGAGCTGCGATACAAAGCACAACCACTATACGATGTACGGCACTGTGCTTGGTGACACGGAAAAGACCACGGCACTGAAATAAGCGCCGGTGCCTTCTTAAACAGTTGATCAGCGGGGATCTCAGGTGTCAAACCTTCCTCCTCTCAGTATTAAAGTCTCGTAAAATCCTTTTAAATTCCGACGCATCCCCCATGAAGTCAATATTCTTGTCCGGTGACTATGAAACACTGGAAAAGAAAAACACTTTCCATGGATTATAAACCTCGGCCAATACAGAAGAAGAAGCTCTTCAAGATCTTGATTATGTTCTTCAATAGTTTATGGAACTTTTTTTTGGGGGGAAAAAAATAAATAAATATATATATATATATGATTATTATTATTTATTATTATTAAAGCGCCATTCATTCCATAGCGCTGTACATATCATAAGCGGTGCACATACATAATACAGGCAATTGCCTTAAGCATGAACGAGACAAGTTACAGACTGGTACAGAAGGATAGAGGGCCCTGCCCGTGAGGGCTTACAATCTACATGGTATGGGGGGGAAGGACACAGTGGGTGAGGGTGAAGCTGGTCATGGCGGTATAGAGGCAGCGGGGTCACTGGTCGTAGGCTTGTCTGAAGAGGTGGGTTTTCAGGTTTCCACTGTAGGTGAGAGTCTGATATGTTGGGGTAGCGAGTTCCAGAGTATAGGGGATGCCCGGGAGAAATCTTGGAGGCGAGTGTGGGAAGAGGTGATAAGAGGAGAGGAGAGAAGGAGGTCCTGTGAGGATCGGAGATTGCGTGTGGGGCTGTATCAGGAAAGTAGCTCAGAGATGTAGGGAGGGGACAGGTTGTGGACGGCCTTCCCCCTCAGTCTGGGGGATGGGGAACACAAGAAGGAAGGGGCCAAAGGACACTCATGTAAACAACCGGGCGACTCCATGTCAGGGCACACGGCTGTATTGTCCCTGTGTGCTGCTGTATACCATACACAGTGTACATTATTATCTAATTATCCTGGAATACATTATACATGAACCCATCATATAATTCACAGTATATCTTCTATACTAATAACTATGCTAATAAAAGCCCTGTGTGCGTGCTGCGTGTCCGTGTGTGTCGATAATTAAAGTGCGCGGTGCACCAGCCAATCAACACATGGTGCTCCACACGCCGCCCACACCAGCGCGCTGTCCAATCACAGCCTCCTATGGTGTGCTGTCCACGTTGAAGCGCCGCCATCACGTGCATCACAGAGCCGCACAGTCCCAGTACTGTCAGCCACAGACATCAGCTGCTGCCAGCAGTATTAGCCAAAAGTCGCTGCCAGCCGTCTCAGCCATTAGTCAGTGCCACCAGTCACAGTGCCAGCCATCTCAGCCATCAGTCAGTGCCACTAGTCACAGTGCTAGCCGTCTCAGCCATCAGTCAGTGCCACCAGTCACAGTGCCAGCCATTTCAGCCACCAGTCAGTTCCAGCCATCTCAGCCATCAGTCAGAGCCACCAGTCACAGTGCCAGCAGTCTCAGCCACCAGTCAGTGACAGCCATCTCAGCCATCAGTCAGTGCCAGCAGTCTCAGCCACAGTCAACGCTCAGTGCCAGCAGCCACAGCCACCAGTCAGTGCCAGCAGTCTCAGCCGCAGCCAGCAGTCTTAGCCACAGCCAGCAGTCTCACCCACCAGTCAGTGCCAGCAGTCTCAGCCACCAGTTAGTGACAGCCATCTCAGCCATCAGTCAGTGCCAGCAGTCTCAGCCACAGTCAACGCTCAGTGCCAGCAGCCACAGCCACCAGTCAGTGCCAGCAGTCTCAGCCACCAGCCGCAGTCTCATCCATAGCCAGCACTCAGTGCCAGCATTCTCAGCCACCAGCCGCAGCCAGCACTCTCAGCCACAGCCAGCAGTCTCAGCCAATGTGGTCAAGTTCCCTTGCCATTTAATATAGACTGTTCCTACTAATGTTTATGTACTACTGTCCTAGCGCCCGTTATTGTAACAGGCTTAATGTCTAGTATATATATAATTGTTTTCCAGTGTCCTTTCCCTAAAGGAATATTATAATTTTTTCATATTTTCAAACAGAATTATATTTACCAAGAAATGGTAAATTAAAATTGTTAACATTCATTTTGATCTGAGGATGATGAATATTGCTGCCATCGTAAGGTGCAGATAGATGGGTGACAAACTGGTTTAGATAATAGTTGCAGTTATTTTTATTTATTTTACACACTTATAAAGCGCTGACATATTCCGCAGCGCTTTACAGACATTGGCAGCACACTGTCGCCAACTGGGCTTACAACCTAAGGTCCCTATCAGAATGTCTTTGTAATGTGGGACGAAATCGAAGCACCCGAAGGAAACCCACACAAACAAAGGGAAATATACAAACTCCATGCAGATGTTTACCATGGTCGGCTTCAAACCTAGGACCCCTGCAAGGCACCAGTGCTAACCACTGAGCCTCTGTGCTGCCCAGTTAAAGGGGTTGTCTCATCTCGCCATTATGCACTACTTAGTAACGGCGAGATGAGACAACCCCTTTAACTCTTTTTTTGAAAATAAATAAATAAATGCATCTGTAGGTTACACAATGAAACTTGTTTCCATTTCTCCTGACCTGTCAAGGTGTCAGGAAATTATTTAGCCATGGCGGTTTTACAAGTTTTGTTAGGTAGGGGAGGTTAAGTCGGGAATTGCTGTTTGTTTTTTTCTTTGATTTTGTCCTGGCTCCTGTTTGTTCTGTGTGCTCAGAACAGTGCTGGACCTTGGCTAGGTTCTGGATTAATACCTTACATGTTTCTCCTTTCTTTCTGGTTTAACCCCCTGTATGCTGTTTTGGCTGCTAATAACTCTCCTGACTAAGACTGTGGCATGTTTTACTCTCCTGCTACTCCTTGGCATCTGATGGGTCTACTACCTGTGAGCTCACGCCTGTTTTCTGCTGCCTTACTGTTCAGATGTGTCCCTGGAAGCCAAGTCCAACAAGCCAGTGGCAGGTCCTGGTGAACAACCAGGGGTAGCCATAGATCTACTACTTGGAGTGGTAAAGAAAGATAGGTAGCAGATTACCGGTTTGCCGGCGGTGGTCCTGGGTGATGTCCATGTACTTTTCCTAAACCTCTCTTTCTTTACAGAAGGTTTTTATATTATCAGTAGCACTTGTGTTCCTCTTGCTTTCTACAAAAATCTAAGAAGCATTAATCACTAACACAATGTTCAGTTGTACCAAACTGTTTCATTTCCATTTTCTTCAGTGCCTTGTAGAAAGTGCTAATCTTTTTTTCTGTTAAGTCTTAAAGGAGGTGTCTCAAAAGAAGACATATGTCCTATCAGGGCTTATGGGCATCATAAGGGGGGGGGGGGGGGTTCCTGCTACAGCTTTGGTACAGCGTCCGCTGCAGGAGAAATGTCTGGCCAGCAGTAATTTCCCTCAGCTGATAGCTGGAGGTTAGAGGAGCCGGACCCGATGAGACAACTGCTTTAAATCTTTCTTGATATAGTTTTAGACTCACCCCATAGTTTTAGGGCTCCTGCACAGAACCATATTTGTGTGTGCTATGTATTCTTTTCATGGACAGCACTCTGACCTATTCATTTCTATGGGTCTGGGCACACAACGGTGCATTTCACAGATACGGGTGTCTGTTCCGCATATCTCAGCACAGGTCCTATGTCTGTCCATGTTTACACATGAGAATAGCCCTTTCCATTGATGCAAGTGAGAAAAAAAATTGCAACTAACGCAGAAGGTAACCGCTTTCCACTGATACGTTTTCTGTGGACCGATAGATGGAGCAATAAAAGAAAGTGCTTACTGTTGCTCTATTTAACCCCTTCTTGCTCTTACCGTGCTGCTTAGGAGGTGTGGGACCAGTGTGTCCAGTGGATAGGTGAGATATATTATTAGGTAATATATCCCATTTAAAGTTAATCCACCTGAAATAAAGAAATGATCCTTGCTTACTTGACAGATCCCCTCGTTTCTGCATCAGTTCTCCGAGATCAATCACACCTGAAGGCTGCATCCCATCACTGCTCTCTTTGATGCATTGCTGAGGCCAGTGATTGGCAGCAGCCGCCGTGTGTTGTTGACATGACATGCAGTTGTGTAAAGATATCATGACCGGAGCAGCGGCATGTAATGATCACTTGGTTTTCGCAGGCAGATTCTCTGTTTTGTACAATTTCTTCCTGAAACTGGACAACCCTTTAAAGGAATGATTCGAGAAGGGAAAGCTGTGTACTTCCCCTATGTCTCTGGTATTAATAAAAAAAAATTACACTGAAGGTATTCATTTTATGATCATGGAGAAGGATGACAAGCTAGAATGTTTTTCTTCAAGGCATCCACTTTCATCTCCTCTGCATCCAGTCTTCAATTGTCTTCCGCTGTTGACCACAGTATCATCTCCTCTTGTCTGTCCTTTCATGGGGCTCAAACCGATGATCTTTTCAATTACTTGTAGTCAGGGGCGGACTGAGCGGTCGGGCACTTCGGACATGGTCCGAGGGCCCGGCCGGGAAGGGGGCCCGGCGGCTGCCCACTCAGTATAGAGAAAAAGAGATCGCGGCGGCGGCAGGGAACATCAGGACGGAGATGAGCGCTTGCATTGCGCTCATCTCCGTGCGGAGCAGCAGCAGAGGAGGGAGAGGCGTGTCCTCTCTCTCCCTGTTCCTCTGATAGGCTGCCAGCACTAGGCCGGCAGCCTATCAGAGGCCAGTGCAGGCAGCGCGATGACGTCATCGCGCCGCCGGAGCCGTACAGCTCGAGACACAGGCCGGAAGAGGCCTGCATCGCATCGCTGGAGGTAAGTATAAGTGTTCTTTTTTTTTTTCTTGGGGCTACTGGCATTAAAGGGGGCTACTGGCACTAAAGGGGCTACTGGCAATAAAGGGGCTACTGGCACATAAAGGGGCTACTGGCACTAAAGGGGCTACTGGCACTAAAGGGGCTACTGGCACATAAAGGGGCTACTGGCACTAAAGGGGGCTACTGGCACATAAAGGGGCTACTGGCACATAAAGGGACGGCTACTGGCACATAAAGGGGACGGCTACTGGCACATAAAGGGACGGCTACTGGCACATAAAGGGACGGCTACTGGCACATAAAGGGACGGCTACTGGCACATAAAGGGACGACTACTGGCACATAAAGGGGACGGCTACTGGCACAAAAAGGGACGGCTACTGGCACATGAGGGGGACTAATAACACATAAGGGGAACGGCTACTGGCACATAAGGGGGAACGGCTACTGGCACATAAGGGGGGACTAATGGCACATGAGGACGCCTAATGGCACATGAGGGGGGCCTAATGGCACATGAGGGGGGCCTAATGGCACATGAGGGGGGCCTAATGGCACATAAGGGGAGACGGCTACTGGCACATAAGGGGAGACAGCTACTGGCACATATGGGGGGGGGGCTACTGGCACATATGGGGGGCTACTGGCACATAATAAGGGGGCTACTGGCACATGGGGAGAGGCACAAGAGAGGCACTTATTACTAGCACATGTGGTGCCATGGAGGGGCACGTGTTACTGGCACATTATTATGGGGCACTATGGGGGCTTCTACTGAGGCCACAAAGAATGGGTATTTTATATGGGGGGCTCTGTGTGGTACTAGTATTACCAGGGGTATTATCTGTTTCTGCAGTGTAGTATTGGGGAGCACAGCGGCACAGTATTGGGGGTAGTAGGATGATTTGTCCAGAAGATGGGAGGATGATGGAAAAGTAGTAAACTAAGATTTTTTTGTTAAACTGCAGAGATGGAAAATGGCGACAACATGGCGGTCTGGTCTGAAGGTCTGAAAGGAGAAGACGAGGACAGAAAACATCTACATCAAAGAAGACGTCACTGGACGTAATAGGTAAGTGCCCTGTATTTCTGTAGTGATGGGATCAGAGGCATAACGATGGCGGTGTGACCAGGTAGTGGAGGCGGGATATAGGTGTGGCTGGAGGTATAACATGGGCGTGGCTGGAGGTAGGGCATGGGTGGGGCCTGGAAGGGGGCCCTTGATTTATTTTGCCCGGGGGCCCTGAGGGTTCTCAGTCCGCCCCTGTACCAGGCACTGGGTATTGTGGAGTATCTGCGGGACGAGAGGCTCCCCAAGGACGAGCAGCGACAGCAGAAGCGAGTAGCCCTGCGGATGCCCTTCCTAGGAGAGCAGCCCCTGGAAGAGTGGGTAGAAGACCTGAAGCACCTGGTAAGGCGAGAGATGTGGCTGGAAGATGCCTACCAGGCACTCTGGTGGTATGAAGCTCGGTACCTACCCGGACAGCCGAGCATGACATGCCAGAGGGAGAGGAGTTTGATGGTCCTGGCTTGTTATGGGAGACTTTTTCAGAGCTGGAGTTTGGGAGCCCTACACAAGCCCGGTTCAGGGACCTCTTAGAGTGGCGGAAGAGCCGGTATGACTGGGATGACACTCACAAAATTGAGCAAGACCTGGTCCACCTGGTGACCCGGGAGATGGAGCTGGAACAGGACTACCAGCAGCTGTTCCACTCCAGTGAGAGGGCTCAGCGAGAGAGCAGAGTGTCAGACCCAGGTCCAGAGCCCTTCAGCTGGGAGGATATTGTGGAGGTCTACTGGGAAGAACCCCAGGTGGCCGGTGGAGATGGGACCGAGGTCTCTCCACCGGTCCTGCAGGGAATTGGGAGCCCAGTCTCCATTCCCCAGCGGCAGGCTGAGTTACAGGGGGCAGAGACAGTCGGTCCTGTCCCCCAGCTGCAGAGTCAAGTGCAGGGAATTGGGAGCCCAGGCTCCATTTCCCATCGGCAGAGTGTCCGGCAGGGAATAGAGAGCCCAGTGTCCTTTCCCCAGCAGCAGGACACTGTATTGGGAGGGGAGACAGACGGTCTCCCTCCCCAGAGGCTGGAAGTATGTATGGGAGAGGAGCTTGTTACCCCCTCTCCCCAGCGGCAGGCTAAGTTACAGAGGGCAGAGACAGTCGGTCCTGTCCCCCAGCGGCAGAGTCAAGTGCAGGGAATTGGGAGCCCAGTCTCCATTCCCCATCGGCAGAGTGTCCGGCAGGGAATAGAGAGCCCAGTCTCCTTTCCCCAGCAGCAGGACACTGTGTTGGGAGCGGAGATAGTCGGTCTCCCTCCCCAGCGGCTGGAAGTATGTCTGGGAGAGAAGCTTATTACCCGCTCTCCCCAGCGGCAGATTAACATACCAGGGGGAGACAGTAAGCCCCACAACAGTGGAGATGGGACCGAGAGCTCTCCACCGGCCCTACAGGGATGCTGGGTAGTCGGCCCAGATCCCCAGCGGCAGCCGGATTTTAAGGGAGTAGGGACAGTCGGTCCGGCTCCCCAGCGGCAGTATGTTTTGCAGGGAGAGAAGAGCATCGTCTCCATTCCCCATCGGCCGTGTGATTTACAGGGAATTGGGAGCCCAGTCTCCATCCCCCAGCGGCAGTTTAACGCACCAGGGGGAGACAGTAAGCCCCACAACAGTGCAGATGGGACCGTGGTCTCTGCACTCACAGCACAGGGGGTAGGGACAGTCGGTCCTGTCCCCCAGCAACAGGGCCATTTATCCAAAGGGGAGACAGTCGATCTCCCCCACAGCAGCATGGTGGTCTATCTAAAGGGGAGACAGTCGGTCTCTCCCTACAACAGCAGAGCTGTGTATCTAAAGGGGAGACAGTCGGTCTCCCCCTACAACAACCAGGCTCCAACCAGGCTACTTCCGTGGTAGCGCTGGCACCAGGGCAGAGTACCGCTGGTCTCTGCCCACTCAGCAACCCACTCAGGCAGTCTACCAGTCCCCCACACAGCCGTAGTGAGGCATATGGACATGGACAGGTTTATCCCTTGCTCAGGTGTAGTAACCATTTATTGTGGGTGGGCTGTACTGCTGTTTCTGTTTTGTGGGTGGGCTGCTGGACTAACAAGGGCAGATACCCTGTTAGTCTGTTTGGAAAAGGGGAGATGTGTGGCGAAACCAACCTCGCCACTGGGTTTTGGAGGGGACAGATTGCCAGCCTCTTGCCCCAGGATTATGGGCCCTCTCATCAGCCCATGCTAAACTTAAACCCCATGGCGATTTGACTGTGTTTGTAGCATCTGAGCGCTGTTTGGATATATTGAGCGCTCAGATCCAAGCCATCTGGGGATATGTTAAATGTCTGTGTGTACTGTAAAGGGTGGGACATTGTATATTGAATAATGATGTCTGTCCTATTGTCCCCACATGTGTGTTGGAGATTTACCTTTGTCCTGAGAGATAATTTAATGACTCCTCGATTGTCTCCAGGACAGAGACATTGTGTATTCTCCTGCCAGGCAGAGGGGAGGAATATGCTGGGTGTGGTTGTCCCTATTGTCCCATTGTATGTGATTGGCTGCTGTATCCCCTGTGTCGCAGTCTTCCTTCTGGTCCCCTAGGGGAGTGTCCACCAGGTGGGAGACCTGCATAAATACCGGGCAGGTAGCCCTCAATAAAGTTAGAATTCCTGTTTAACCATTAATACGGAGCCTCGTCTCGTACTTGGGGGGAATTGCTACGTCAGAACGTTCTCTTGCCTGTTCCAGGAAAGGAGGACTTTGTATGGTTCCAGTTCGGTGGATTCCAGCGGTTGTGGGTTGCTGTGCTCTTCGCCAGGGGAATCGCCCGAACGGTATTAACCCTCACTATACCGGGTTATACTGTAACAGTACTGTTGTAAAAACTCTGCCCATACCCTTAAATCCCCTTTCAATTCCTTTCGTAGCCGTACGAAGTGATGTGGCGCTGACACAGCCGTCGTAGCCGCGTCTGCAAAAAATTCGACCCATCGGCATAATCCGGCATGCAAAGTTACGTTTTCCCAATAAGAACTGCAAGTCCCGCAACCTAATCTTTTCCCGTTTTATGGCCTTACAAACCTCCTGCCGCAGATTCAACAGTTTTTCCTCCGGAAGTCTACACTCCATCCTGACAGTGTCTATAACATTTCCCAAAAAACACAACAATTCCGACGCTGCACCCACCGTCTTCTCACCAGCCAGCAGTACCCCAAAATGCGCAAAAACCGACTAACATATACAGTAACAAAAGAACAAACCCGAGCTTTCCGGCAGCCCTAAACAAAAAAAATCATCTAAATAGTGAATAACCGATGAACAACCCGAAACGTCAACCACTACCCATTCTAAAAATGAACTAAACATTTCAAAATACGCACAGGAAAGCGAACACCCCATGGGTAAGCACCTATCTACAAAATAACTCCCTTCCCAAAAACAACCCAACAAATGCAAGCTCTCCACATTAAGCGGTAACAAGCGAAAAGCTGCTTCAATGTCAACCTTTGCCATTAACGTTCCCCGGCCCCACCATCTTACCCAATTCACAGCCGCATCAAATGATGTATACACCACTGAACATAAATCGGCATCTATGCCGTAATTGAATGACGCTCCTTTTGGATATGACAAATGGTGAATGAGCCGAAACTTGTTTGGCTCCTTCTTAGGCACCACCCCCAATAGAGAAACTTTTAGATTGACCAACGGAGGCACCCTAAACGGGCCCGCCATCCGCCCCAACTCCACCTCCTTCCTTAACTTCCCAGAAACTACCTCGGGGTGATCAAGAGCGGACCTCAGATTCTTATGAACCAGGGGCCCCGCCGGCGTAAATGATGGAAAACGAAAACCGAACTTAAAACTGTTAACAAATAAAAATGGCCGCTGCCCAATCTGGGTACCTATCTAGGAACTCCTGCATCTATTCCACCCGCACTGGAGTCAGATTTTTTCCAGCAGCGTCCCCGCCCTCCCTTTGTTTTCCCCCTCTAAAAACACGGGCTGGCTCCATGGGGGCCCCCGCACAAGGTGCATTCGTGCTTAAATTTGCACTTAGCCCCGGATCTGCAATTTCCTTTGTTGAAAAGGAAACATAAGCCCTTCGCTGATGCTGCCGCAAGCGTTCCCGTTGTTGACCCCTCAAGCGCCCCCGGAAGGGCTGCACCGTCCTAGTCGGTGCCGTCACCAGTAACCAAAGCCCAATATCCTTGTGATCCCACCGGATATCAGGCCTAACCGCCCTGCGTTGCCGAAACTGTTCGTCATAATGTTGCGGAGGTCACTGTTAAGGGAGCAGGGTACTGTAGAAGTCACTGTTAAATGGGTGAGCGCAGTGGAGGTCTCTCTTAAGGGGGTAGGGTACTGTTGAGGTCACTGTTAAGGGGGTGGGGTGTTGTGAATGTCACCGGTAAAGGGGTGGTGTGAGACGGGGTCACTGTTAAGGGGATGGTTCACTGTGCAGGTCAAAGTTGAGGGAGTGGGGTGCTGTGGAGGTAAATGTTAAGGTGGCGTGGACTTGTGGAGATCACTGTTAAGGGCTAGATCACTGTGGCGGGTAACTGTTAAGAGGGTGGGCTGCGGTGGAGGTCTTTGTTAGAGGGGCGGTGGGGTGTTGTGGAAGTCACATTTGAAGGGGTGGGGCACTTTGGGGGTTCAGTGTTGAGGGCTGGGGTGCTATTGAGGTCACTGTTAAGGGGACGGGTTGAGGTAGAGGTCACTGTTATGGGAGACATAGTCTATCTTATAACAACACACACAAACATTAAAGGAAAATAGTGGAAATATACCCGTGCGAACCTGGGTCCTTCTGCTAGTATATATATATATTTGTGGTCATGGCTACCTGTGAGCAGAGCGGGAAGCATGCCTAACCCGGGACCCTACACTGGCTGACTTGTTCCTGGAGCCAGGAATGCGGGTAGGCCTAAAAGGGGCATACCCTAATGAGAACAACAGAGAAAAGGGGTGGGAGGGAGGGAGGGGCATGAGAGGGATGTATGCCGGGTTGAGAGAGCCCATGAATAAATGGGGCAGACACCCCTCCCAGAAATGCAGGCTGAACTTCAGCCTTCATTATATAATTATATATTATATACACATATAATCCACAGTGGGAAATGATAAGATCTGCCTTGACCAAACATTGGGAATTGTTAGGTTTAGATACAACTTTGGATGAAGTTTTACCACCATTTCCATCTATTACCTATAGAAAGTCCCAGAATTTTAGAGACATTTTATGCCTTTGGGTCACAGGGTCAAAGATGGGGTTGCTCACCTTGTTGCCAATGTGTCGCTTGTCCAAATTTAGACAAAGCCTCTCACTTTTCCAACCCTACTAGAACCACCAAACAATACAAGATTACTCATAATATTACATGTGGTACATCAGGAGTAATCTATCTGGCACAATCTTCATGCCAACTCATTTATGTGAGAATTGAGGAGACGTGTCAGGGAAGGGGCGAAGGATGAGAATGATTTAACGAAATTAAAATCTATTCCTAGGCATTTTAAAGAATTCCATAACTGTGAAAGATCTCAGTTTCATGTAAGAGGCATTGATCGTGTCCTTATATCCATAAGAGGTGGTAACTGGAAAAAACTACTTGCTGAAAAGAAGGTAAGATGGATTACGTTGCCCCATTTGGGTTAAATGAATATCTGATTTTCTCACCAGACTTGTGATTTTTAATTTTTGCTTCTTCTCCTTGGTCCCAAAATGGTCACTGATTTAATTACCTTATTTTATTTCTTTTTACTCATTGTTTATATGTGTTGTTTTTTAGGTCATTCATACCTACAAGCTATTAGTGGAAGAGGTATAGATTCATGGAGAATGATATGGTCGGACTTGAGATGAGGGGTGCACCACCAATGAGGTCAGGTGAGGCGATCGCCTCAAGCAGCACCGGGAATTGATAAGATGGGGGCAGCCGAAGGGCCATGGGCTGAAGGTAGAGGTTAGTTTAAGAAATTGGCATTGGGAAAGGGGCGCAGTTTCAGTTTTCGCCTCAGGCAGCAGAAAGTCTAGGTGCACCCCTGGCATGGAGATGCTCCATATCAAGAAGGATATATAGAGGGTTATTTATTATCCTGAAATACACCTCCATTAGGTATATTTCAGGCGCAGATTGCGTTGTAATAGTTAGTTGCGCCGCAATCTACGACTTTTCCCAGCTCAAGCCAGGTCTAAAAAGTGAAAGGGACATGCCTCTTTTAGACACAGAAAATGATCTAAATGTAAGCCAGCAAGGCAACTATCTTACAAAAAGACTGCGCTTGATACGCCAGAATTATGTAGAGGCCGGCGGCGCTTCAAAACTCAGCAGATTCATAGCCACATATAGGGGTTATTAGTACGGCGTCTAGAATGCTGGTCTCAATAAATGGCCCCCACAGACTTTTAACCCCTTAGGCCTCTTTCACACGGGCGTTGCGGGTGCACTCCGTCAAACAGTGCGGGTGCGTTGCGGGAATCGCCTAGATTTTTCCCTGCGAGTGCAAAGCGCTGTCATGCGTTTGCATGCGCGGAGAAAAATCGGCACTTTTACCAGACCGAACCTGCACTTCTTCACAGAAGTGCATGTTTGGGTCGGAAATTGTCCCGCTGGTATTATTTCACATTATAACATAGTTATAATGTAAAATAATACCCTTGGCCATCTTCCTAATGTTTAAACCGGTGCAGAATGGGTTAAAAATAATAAACTAATAATAACTTACCTGGTCCATTTGATCGCGAAGCCCGGCATCCTCTCCGTTAGCTTGCTAGTAGGAAAAGGACCTGTGATGATGTCACAGCATCACATGGCCCAATCACCTGCTCCATCACTATAGTGATGGAGCATGTGATGGTCCATGTGACCATGTGACATCATCACAGGTCCTTCCTACTAGCAAGCTAACAGAAGATGCCGAGCTTCAGCGTCAAATGGACCAGGTAATTATTAGTTTATTATTACAACCCATTCTACACCGGTTAAGCTATAGGAAGATGGCCAAGTATTATTTTACATTATAACTATGTTATAATGTGAAATAATACAGAACGATTACACATCCCGATGGTTGCATAGCAACCATGCGGGAACATCGCAAAGCATCCGCGCGCTTGCGGATGCTTGCGATTTTCCCGCAGCCCCATTCACTTCTATGGGGCCTGCGTTCCGTTAAAAACGCAGAAGATAGAGCATGCTGCGATTTTCACGCATCGCAAAAGTGATGCGTGAAAATCAACTGTCATGTGCACAGCCCCATAGAAGTGAATGGGTCCAGATTCAGTGCGGGTGCAATGCGTCCTCCTCACGCATTGCACCCGCACGGCACTCGCCCGTGTGAAAGGGACCTTAAGGACTCAGCCCTATTTCACCCTAAGGACTCAGCCATTTTTTGCAAATCTGACCAGTGTCACTTTATGTGGTGATAACTTTAAAACGCTTTTTCTTATCTAGGCCATTCAGAGAATTTTTTCATCACATATTGTACTTCATGACAGTGGTAAAATGAAAAAATGCAAAATTTACCCAAAATTTAGAAAAATTTGCAATTTTCCAAGTTTCAATTTCTCTACTTCTATAATACATAGTAATACCGCCAAAAATAGTTATTGATTTACATTCCCCATATGTCTACTTCATGTATCGATCATTTTGGGAATGCTATTTCATTTTTGGGGACGTTATAAGGCTTAGAAGTTTAGAAGCAAATCTTGAAATTTTCAGAAATTTTCTAAAACCCACTTTTTAGGGACCAGTTCAGGTCTGAAGTCACTTTGTGAGGCTTACATAATAGAAACCACCCAAAAATTACCCCATTCTAGAAACTACACCCCTCAAGGTATTCAAAACTGATTTTACAAACGTAATTAACCCTTTAGGTTTTCCACAAGAGTTAATGGAAAATGGAGATAAAATTTCAGAATTTCGATTTTTGGAAACTTTTCCATTTTAATCCATTTTTTCAGTACAAAGCAAGGGTTAACAGCCAAACAAAACTTAATATTTATTCCCCGATTCTGTAGTTTGAACGAACATCCAATATGGGGTTGTAAACTGCTGTATGGCCAAACTGCAGGGCGCAGAAGGAAAGGAACGCCAAATGGTTTTTGGAAGGTGGATTTTGCTAGACTGGTTTTTGACACCATGTCCCATTTGAAGCCCCCGATGCACCCCTAGAGTAGAAACTCCATAAAAGTGACTCTATCTAAGAAACTACACCCCTCAAGGTATTCAAAACCAGTTTTATAAACTTTGTTAACCCTTTAGGTGTTCCTCAAGAGTTATTGGCAAATGGAGATGAGATTTCAGAATTTCTATTTTTTGTTACCTTGTCTCAAAAAAAGTGTAATATAGAGCAACCAAAAATCATAGTTACCCTAAAATAATACCAACAAAACTGACACCTTATCCCGTAGTTTCCAAAATGGGGTCACTTTTTTTGGATTTTCTACTGTAGGGGTGCATCAGGGGGGCTTCAAATGGGACATATTGTCAAAAAACCAGTCCAGCAAAATCTGCCTTCCAAAAACCATATGGCGTTCCCTTCCTTCTCACGCCTGCCGTTTGGCCATACAGCAGTTTACGACCACATATGGGGTGTTTGTGCAAACAAGAGAATCAGGGCAATAAATATTGAGTTTTGTTTGGCTGTTAACCCTTGCTTTGTTACTGGAAAAATTGATTAAAATGGAAAATTTGCAAAACAATTGCTGTTTTGGGACCGTTTTTGTCTTTTGTTAATTACATTGTTGAACTGACAGGTTAGATTGTGTGCTATTTCTATAGAGCAGGTTGTTACGGACGCGACAATACCAAATATGACTACTTTTTAGGGGTTTTTGTTTTAGTTTTACATAATAAAGCATTTTTGAAAAAATTATTTTTAGTGTCTCCACATTCTGAAAGCCACAGTTTATTTTTTATTTTTTGGGCGACTGTCTTATGTAGGGGCTCATTTTTTGCGGGATGAGGTGACGGTTAGATTGGCACTATTTGGGGGTAATATGTCTTTTTGATCACTTGCTATTACACTTTTTGTGATGTAAGGTGACAAAAAATGGCTTTTTGACAACGTTTTTATTTAATTTTTTTTACAGTTTTTACTTGAGGGGTTAGGTCATGTTATATTTTTATAGAGCAGATTTTTACGGACATGAAGATACCCAATATGTCTACTTTTAGGGGATTTTTTAACACTAAAAAGCATTTTTAGAAACAAAAAAATCATGTTTTAGTCTGAGAAGCAATGTTTTAGGTAGGGAGCTCATTTTTGCGGGATGAGATGGCGGTTTGATTCGTACTATTTTGGGAGGCATACGCTTTTTGATCACTTTGTATTACACTTTTAGTGATGTAAGGTGCC